>OMLC01007254.1:4881-23843 GCA_900302585.1 Regalecus glesne | reverse complement strand
TCAAAAGACACAACAGTGATACCTCCCTGACAGAAAGTATTCGTCACAAAGGCCATATATTTTCAAGGGGTTTTAAATGGCTGCCGATTTATTTATTTTTCCCCAGTTGGTGGTGGTGCTGCTAGAGCACAATAGACACCATCTGCAAAGTAGAATCCGTACAGCAGGTAGGTCTATAGATGACACGGTCTTCTTTTAACAAAGTAGGAAAGTCCCCAGTTGTCCTGTGGATAGGTGGAGAAAATGAAAGCGGGATATTTGAGGGCCTGGCCCAAGTTATTTCCTACAAAGTATGGTGGAGAAATGGAAACGATTTCCTGATATAAAAGAAGTGATGGAGGTGTGGGAAAATTTCTTCTATTTCAGTATTGTTTATTCCCATTCTTTGTGAGCACCCTAATTTACATATCTGTTCCTTTGAAACGAGCTTGGTGGGTCACATACTGAACTGAGAGCTGTGGTTTAAACAGTCAGTGGGATGTTGAAATGTACTCATGACCTGATTGAACTATTTTGACCACCTAGAGGAAAATAGTGCTTTTCTATTTCTAGACCTTTCTTTCAAGCCACGCCGTCCTCATTGTTGAGTGAGAAAGCAAAAGTCAACAATTGCACATCTCCCATTCTAGAAGAGATAGCCAAGAACTCCCATCTTCAACAAAACACCAAACTAATGATTTGATCATGATTTGTATACCTGCAAATAGATAAGGAACTGATCTCACTTTTATTTTAGAAAATTTATCATCATTGTCAATTGGCTTGAGCAAGCCAGAGTTCGGTGATGTCACTGGCAGAGTAATTATGTTTGAAAATGGTACATGAGAGCTTCACAGTAGTATAGCAGGGTCTTCTCCCGGGGGCCTATTTAACATCGATTCCCTTTAGAGGCACATTTACCATTCATTAACATTTTCCACACATCCATCAGTTTACTCAGGGTAATTGCGTAGGCGTCATGCACAGTCATAAATGCACACACACATGTACAAAAGTGCACACTCCCTTCTGTGCATGCCAAGATAAAAGATGAGGCAGTGCGAAGGAGGAATGAAAGTGTGAATGTGAAGACGTTCAGCAGCAATGGGAATTTACGCCTCTTTGACTTCATGCAAATTGAGAAGGTTTTTCTGAAAACAATTTGAATGGCAGATCCCGGCTAAGCAGTGCACATCTAGCCTTCTATTGAACTGTCTCAAGAAATTGCCAAACGTAGCAAAGCATCTGTTGCATTTTACTGTTTATTTCTGAACAGTTTCAAACAGCTGCATAAGACCATTGCAGCATTCTGATAAAGACTCAGTCTTTGACCATGTCATCGTTAACTTATTACCCCAGGTCGGGTCACAGATCTGCTGGTGCCCTAACACAACGCTCATTTGGCAGAAGGCAGAGAAATGCTCTGGACCGGTCACTCCCAGGGTAGGCGGGGGCAATTAAAGCCAGATGCCCTTCCTGACACAACAGTAGGTTCTAACCTACAGCTTCTGGTGTGTTAGTTCCCAACACGTGTTCCAACCCTGAGCCATCGCAACCTGTAATCTTTGGTCGTTATAATCTGACACGGATAGCGTTTTGCTGTTTCGTTGACAACAGACCGATGCAAAGTGACCATGTGCTACATTTGAAGGGACCACATACAGCTTTTTATGTTGATGTCACCATTCGATGTGTGACACCAGATTAGAGTTTCAGGTTAATTTGCATCTGCAGTTACTGCATGTCTTTGGCGGTTGGAGGAAACCGACGCAAACATAAGGAAAATATTCCAACTCCACACAGAAAGGACCTGGGATTGGGACTTGAACCCAGGACCTTCCTGCTGTGAGGCAACAGCCACCTGCTGTGCCACCATGCTGCCCCAAACTATAGTCTCTGTATCCCCAAAAGTCAGCCCAATTCTTGACCCAATTGCTATTTAGTATTGTTCTCAAGTCAACAATAGCAACTGGTTGATGCAGCCTTTCCTAAGAAGTTCATCCAGATGGGGCCAAATCTTATCGATTTGCTAATCCCAGTGAATCCTGGCAGCAATAAAGCTGATATTGAGTTTGGGATTTTCGCTAATGCGCATTGATGTGCTGATACTATCACATTCAGATAATAGCCCCCATGTTTTAATTTTATCAGGCAACTACAGGATATTTGATCATGCCCAGTTATCACCTGTATCCTATCTGAACACACGTCTGCTTGCACAGATGTGTGTTTGGTAAATATGGGAACAAAATGGTTATCCCCCATCCCTTCTAATGTGAAGCGCTGGCCAGCTTCATTCCAAATGAAAGCCACCTCATATCTCTTTCCATGCATACATGAAAGAAATTATGCAGAGCTAAGCAAAGCTACAGGGGTTTTCATGCACATCAATTACACAGCATTGCCTCCGTGAGGGAAATATTCGAGTGTTACTTTCAGAATATGATTCTGTGATGGGTAACTGTGATGTCACTGAAATGACTAATATATTGTACACGATTACACTTAAACAGTGAGATGTTTGTCATGACGCCGTTATTTGGATAACTTGGTTCCACAAGCCATGAACAAGAAGGAGAAGCTTTATTCGTTTCTCATTTTACATGCATGTATTGAAAGGTGTTCTTTGTATTCAACCCATCTTATTGTGTAGGAGTAGTGAGCAGCTGCAGTGCTGCAGGCAGGAGTATTAACCCTAACATGCATGTCTTTTTGATGATGGGAGGAACCCAGAGCACATGGTGGAAACCCACACAGACACGGGGAGAACATTTGTGGGGTTGCGGTGGCTCATCAGTACAGCGTGCAGCTACAACACCGGTGTAGTGGGTTCATATCCTGCTGCAGGGAAAAGAGCATCTGGCCTTAATCCCCCATGTTCAGTAAATGCTGGGCATTTTTGCAAAGTGTTTTAACTTGTTGCTAGACTGTGAAAATTCTATACAAGAACAAGTCCATATACCGATTAATATGTAAATTCCACACAGAAAGGACCTGCAATGGGATTCAAACCCTGGACCTTCTACCTTTTGAGGCAACAGTGTTAACCATTTGGCCGCCCTGCTGCCATATTAAATACGTAGTGAGGACCATTTGAATTCACAGTGTTGAGATCATCCATATACTAAACTAATATATAGCAGATTTATTTAGGGGAAATATATATGTATTAGTAGAAATGGCAAAGTCCTACAATACATTTATGGACAAAATGTGTTCATACTTGGTTGAATTTATTTGTAATGCAGCCTGAGGATGGAGCTAAAGAATTATCCGATTGGTAGGAGTTCACAGTTCAGACAGAAGCATACAGTCAGAAATGGCTACAAGACAAGAAATACAAGATTGAAACACAATAATTTTTCTGTAATTTTGCTCACTCTCCGACATCTGTTGTACCATGTAAACCCCACCCATTTAGCATCAATGGATGAAGAGGTTTTGTGAAGCTGGCTCGTCCCGTGATCATTAAGATGATTCCTGTCCATCTATGCAATCATATTGCTATACTGGAAAAAAAAGAATAGTTTGTTTTCCTCCCTAGCACTGGCTGGTCTCAGGGATACTCATAAATGTATAGATGGAGTTGAATTGTGTCAATTTCTCCTCTGTATGAATGCACAGGAGAAACGCAAACGGTGGGATGTGTTGACTTGGTATCATCTAAATATAGGTGTAAGCTGTAGCCCAGCGACATGGCACATAACACCTAACAGATTATCACACAACCAGGCTCCTGTGTTCAGAATGACAGTGATGTTGTGTCCTTGCTATCTGCTGATTTTCTCCACCTGCTCTTTCCTTGCTTATCTGAGAACTGTGATAAGCTCCCTACGCGATACCTTCACATGGTGAATATTCACACAAGTCAGTCTTTATTTTTTATTCAATAACTTTCTCAGACATCAGGGAAATCTGTCTTCTATGTGGTGATTTGAGCATCGGTTTTGTGTTAAATATCACAACACCCTCCATGTTGTATTCCAAAACCCCTCAATGATGCTCTGGGGACCTTTTCTTCTTTATTTCAAAGGATCTCAAGTAATTGAGTTTTGCTATTGTTGAGGCTCCAAAACACAGCAGAAACAAAATGAGGGTTACAGCATGAGGATGGACAGCTGAGTAAATACTTGGGCGGGGGTCTGATGGTCTAAATAAGGACTAAAAGGTATTCCCTTCAGTGTGTAATTAGAGAGCCACTGCAAACCCATTGTGTTGGGCAGGCAAAATGGGAACACATTCATTTCCCTTCCCCTCCCAGTATTAAGAGGCTGCAGCATATGTTGTCATGGTGATGGTACCTGTATGCAATGACATGATGTGGGGGATCCGCTATCTCACCAAGGCCCTCCCAGTGTGAGATGGATGATTAATGCAAGCATACATGCAAGAAACATGTTTCCAGCTGCGAGTGGATGGTCAGGTGTGGCTGGGATGAATATTAAGAAGCTGGATCATGAAGCTCACTCGATAGAATGATACTTATAGCAAGACGAGGCACATCACTCTACACAAAAAAGAAAGGAACAAGATACTCAGTGTCATAGTAGGTTGAATCCCGTCCTCTGAAAATAATTAAAAAACCAAGAGGAGGTTTCAACATTCATCTGAATGTTTTCTTCAGCTCTGAGTCAAGCATGTGAGCGACCTAAGCCCCAGGCAAGGGACAGAAACCCGACTCAAACTAATTTTGACTTTTTGACTACCTGGATTATTGAGCAAAAACAGATGTGTTTTTAAAAAAAATCCATGTTGGTATTGTGTTTTCTGGAGTCTGTGTGTAAATACCTTAATGTACGTCTCTGTCTCTTGTCGGGGGCTTGGGTAGCTTGGGAAGGAAGAAGCCTGCAGTCATGACAGACCGTTTCTCTTGATAAAGGGTAAAGGTCTCCAGTGTAAAGTGATGCCCCTCTGAGTCCCTCTCCGTCACATGTAATTGTCTAAGGCTTTACTTTGGGATGAGAAAAAGATGGCGGCCCCAGCAAGACACCTGGCTCAAATGAAAAAGACCCCCAGAGTGGAGGAAGGCCCAGCGGTTAGCACTGTTGCCTCAGAGAAAGAAGGTCCTTTGTTTAAATCTCGTTCCAGGTCCTTACTGTGAGGAGTTTGCATGTTCTCTCCAGGCCTGAGGGGGTTCCTCTGGTGGACTCTCTGGTCTCCTCCAGTCATCACAGACATGTATTTCAGGGTTAATACACCTGCCTCTGACCCTGAGTAAGGCAATAAGAAAAATAACTGGAGTTGGTCCCTAGGTGCTGTAGCTGCTCATTACTCCTATACAGTAGGATGGTTAAATGCAGAGAATACATTTCATTGTAAGAATACAATATGCTGTAAGAATGCAATGAAAAAATCAAATGGTTATCTTCAGATTAATTCTTCCTCATTTGGTTGCGACATTAAAAATGAACATCATGATGTGCTGCATGGATTACCATACATGGATTAGCCATGGATTAGCCATTGTCTTAATATGCCAGTGATAAAAAGTATCAGAAAAGAACGGTTGTTTCTCATTGATCCTCAGGATTGTAACTTAAAGTGCACTGAAACCAACCAGGCCTGTTCTTTCTGTGGGCTGTCTAAAAGAAGTTTGGAATGTATTATAATACTTAAATACTCTGTTTTTAAGCCCCGCTGAGACTGGGTGGGGTGACGGCTGTTGCTCTCACTTTCACACTCTTATCCTCAGCTCTCCTGATCTCATCCCTTGGGGCTTGCCAAGACCCGTGAATACTAAAAACAATAGTCAGAAGACATCATCTTAATCTCCTGAAAACAAATTGGCCATTACACATTGTTAAAGCCTCATCCTTTCACCCTCTATGTCTCCTCTCACTAGTTCTTTGGCAGGGGTTCAGTAAACTCGTGCTTTGACTGAAAAAAGAAAAATGGCTCACTATGCCCATTTCTAATTGTCGTTTTCCTTCAGTCACCCCAGGGTGTTACTGATACTGGCCCTCCGCATCTGTTATATGCAGATGATGTCATTCTTTATAGCCTGTTGAGACGTCCTGTCTGCATTATACAAGACCTTATGAGACGGGACTTGATTCTGCTCCAAAACTCCTCTCCTACTGCCAGGAAAGACTTCTTTATGCCATTGGTTGGGGCTCCACCCGCCCATAGCTCATCTGGTTCAAAGCAGAGAAATTCAGACTGGTGACATTAAAAATCCAACACTGTTGAATGGTGCTCCTCCAGTCTCTCATGCAGTCCTTGGCATTAATAAAACAGAAACGGCTCCTTGAACAGGTTTGATCTCAGAGCTCATAGCCTGTTGAGGAGAGGATGGCTGAAAATGTATAGGATAATGTTATGGAAATTATTGCATTTTGCTCCAAGGCATGCCTGCTTCTTGCTCTCTACAGCATCATCTTTTCTGAATATATGCATCTTAAGTTCCATTTGTGCCTCTGTCTCCAGGAGACGGCGTGTTTCAAATCAACAGGGAGTGGTTCACGATGGAAAATTGCTAGAGTGGCTTGACTAAAATGGTTGGAGAAACTTACAGGTTTCAAGCTTGAATGTGTGTTAAGTTGAATTCAATCAATGAGAAGTGCACAGATATAAATTGCATCAGTGTAGAAATGAAGAACAAGTGTAAAAAGTACTTAATTGACCAACATGACCAAATCAATTCAATGGCACAAAACTCATCAGTTTTGTACTGCAAACGCCTTAATTACCTCAGGTTTACACTGATATAAGAGCAGCATAGCTCAGGAAATTGAGCAGTCATGTAGTAATCAAAGATTGGTGGTTCGATCCCTGGCTCCTGCAGAAACTGTGTTAAGGTGTCCTTGAGCAAGACACTGAACCCTTGACTGCTCCCGAACAACACGCAGTGGCTGCTCTCACTGCTCCTATACAATCAGATGAGTTAAATGCAGAAGATAAATTCCACCAGCCTGGGTGGGGTGTCAAATAAAGCAATTCTTTATTCTCCCTAAAAATGCAATCAACTAGCTCAGTGTTTGAAGACATCAATGGTGGTTAGATGAATGTATAAGTAGGGAGGGAGCCAAACTCTGTTTTGTAGTTCTACTGAGAGGACCATTGATAAGTACCCATGTTGCGGGGGTGGACATAGACCTAGATAGAACATTGGGGATTAAGGCTGGATGCCCTTTCTGACACCCCACAGTGGGTTCAAACCTGTAACATCTGGCTTGTTAGTTCTCAAAACATGTGCTCTACCACAGAGCTACTGCAGCCCCCCTCTGTTGGACTTCTGCTCCTATGTGGTAATTCATTATTCTTATTAATTTTTTTCAAAATTCTTGTTCACCTGTCCATCCATTCATTAGACTAAATTATCCAATTCAAGGTCACAATGGGCTTGAAACTATCCCAACAGGCATTGATGAGAATGCAGAAAATCGACCCAGACAGGTTGCAAGTCTAATCATCCACACACCATTCATATCTAGGAATAAAGAAGAGCCTTCAGATTTGCCTCGCATGCATGTCTTTTGACTGGGGAACATACTCGACCCATGCAAACACTACACAAAAGGGCCAGAATCGAACTCGGGACCCTTTTATTGTAAGTGCTAAGCCACCATGTGGGGGCTGCTATTATCCTTCCATTGCCTATACCTGCTTAACCCAATTCAATGTCACGGAGCACTGGACACAGTCCCAACATGCTTTGGGTGGAAGGAAAGGAGACACCCTGTACACATTAGCAGTCCATTTCAGGGCATACACACACGGTCATTGACATTGATGGGTAATTTAGATATTCTAGTTAACCTTATATCTGTGTTTGGAGGAAATCTACTCAAATACAGCACAAAAGATCCAGTGTGTTGGCTCCATACACCACTTGTATATGGAAGAAGTAGACGGGAAGGCTCTGTATCATATCCAGAGACTCCTCCTAGTCATTAGTTCAGATATGCGGACGGATTAGATTAAATCTCAGGAGGTACCACATTTCACCAAACATATTAACTCAGTGGACACCCACAGGGAACCACAATCCTGAACAAAGGTGGGGGTCTGAGAGTCCATGTGTCATCATGTGACAATGCTGTGATTGATCCTATTCCCCAGTCCTCTGTGAATAGTCCTCATGACCACTGAATGTCCAGCCAATGAGCAGCTCCCATATGAAGCCAGCCTTTAGTGGTGTGGTATCACTGTGTTGTTGATCAGGGTGGGGATGCTGCAGTCAGCTCAGACTCAACATGTCTCCTGGAGGAGAGACGACACGTCTCTGAATAAACTTCTGCTCCACTTGAACTTATTCACCTTTTTGTGAAGCAGGAAAAATGTTTCCTTTGGTAAAGTTAAAATATTTAAGGATCGATGTTGTGATATTTTTGAATTTTTAGTGTTGCATAAACATCTTTAAACAACGCAAACCTTGTTTTAATGGAAGGGCCATAAACACAACAGTTCTCCGCACAGGTCTAAATTTGGAGTTGGCACATTGTCATTCATCCGTATAAAGGGAGGTTGAAGCTCCTGTTTCAGGCCAATGTAGTCTGATTAGACTTACTCTGGCAAAGGAAGAACAGATTGCAAAGCAATTTAGCTCTTGAAGAACAGAGTGTCCGTGGAGATTTCAAAGAAGGGCAGTCAAAAAAAGGTTTTAAGGTGACTGCTGATGAAACGTGTGATGAGAGGAATATTGCTCCTGTTGGGGAAATAGCATTTGAATAAGATTAGTTTCTCTCACATTACTTCCTTGATCATAAAGGATAGTGTGGCTGCACTAAGATGCTCAAGGCGGTTGTGGCCAGAGAGAACTAAGGCCACTCATAACTGAGGACTGACCAGTGGAAACATACCGGTTTATACATCACACGTCCTGTGATGTTTCCTGCTTTCACAATGTTGTTATTAAAACAGTGAACACGGTTGGAAGGTTAGATTGTTGAAAACATGTTATAGATCATATTTGATGTGGTAATCCATATTCTAATGCTGGCTTCTTTTTTAGCTGATCATGCACTTTCTCGTAGAGAGGGCATTTGCGTATGTTGCCTTTCAACCTTGAAATGCAGGAAATTGCATTGAGGCAACAAGCAAAATCTACAAGATGAGGGAAACAAGATGGTGTTCTTGAATTGCTTCTCATTCATTAAGTAACATCTCTATAGAGATAGCCTCATCTAAAACAGAGATGTAACCGTCTCCTAAATGACAAAATTTGTTGTTAGAAGAAAACAAGGTTGGTTACACTTAATTTATTAACTCTCGTCTTGAGCGACAAGTCGGGTTCATAATCTGAACTTCATGTTGAATCAGAGAGCGGTTCTAAAGGCTGTGATGGAAGCGTAATATTGTGTATTACTCTTAGCAGGCTGGGAAAGGCTGTTAGGCAGCAAAGAGGATTGGCGACAAAACAATTTCTCCTGGGAAGTCAACTCATCTAGGTGGGCAAGCAATTTGTCTACATAAAGCAGCCAACCCTCTGACTTTTGTGCTGACACATGTACTGAGATATGTACAAAGATATTATCTTTTAGAGGGGAAAACCTTGGGCTGTTCTCTCCAAAGGGGCACTGTCTCACTGAGGACAGAGATGTCCCAGCGTCTGCCTGGCGTTAATAGTCAAGTGAGGTTCTCTGACTTGACTGGGATAGACTTTTGCATGTGTGCAAAAGCTTGCTGCCGCTTGCTGCATAATTAATTTGTAGCTACTGAGAAATTCATAAAACATTTGTTTGCAATGTTTTACACAGAATTAAGCTTTATTAACTGCTCACAGGTTACAGGAGGTGTTGGAAAAAAATAAAATGGAAGAACAGGAAGGCAAACAGGCAAACAACTGCCCTTTCAGCCCATAATCCATCATGAGGGTTTGGATGGTGTTCTGCATTCCTCATATGCGAGCTCCAGATCAGCAAGGCATGAATTTTTCCATTTCACTGATATGTTGAGCAGACTCTCTACAATGTCTAAATCCCATTCACGGATTCAGAAGGGCTCCTGTCTACCTACCCGGAACTCCCTGCAAGTGTTGCCATGCTTGAGATGGGATAGATAGCTTTAATATCTTAAGGTTAAAAATGGCTTTCGTGGGTATTATCATGTTGGCTGCGTAGCATGCAAGTTACAGTTCAGCATGTGGGGAAAGTAAAATTTGGCACCATGATAATGTACAGTGGTTGTTCAATTTGAGGAAGTCTATTGGGGATCTATGAAATGAGAACTTGAGGTAAGAGTGCCTTCATAGTAGTGGGTTTAATGCAACCCAGGCAGGCCTCGGTATAGTGAGGAATACTTTATTTTATAAAAACCTATAATTGTATCTATGTGGCTTGGGAATTATTCCAACATATCACTTAATCATATTCTTGTATTTGATAAAAATCATTTTTCTTGGGTTAATCTTATTAGAGGGGAAATCTGATTAAGCTGGAAAGGAGCTTGACTTTGTGAGACAAGGGTTCAACTTGTGTGGGGGATGCAAGAGATTTCCATCCATCCATAGCTGCTTGTCCGAAATCAGGTCTAGTAGTCAACCCAGTCCCTGTCCCAGTTGTCACTGGCCAAAAGGTGGGGAAACACCCTGGACAGGTCATCATTTCATCTTGGAGCTTGATTAATTAGGGGTTCGGTGTTTTGCTGTAGGACACTTCAAAACTCTTTCTGCAGGGGATTGAACTACCAAGCTTCAATTACAAGACAACCGCCCTACCTCCTGAGCTATGCTGCCCCCCAAAAAACTTCCCCTTTGTGAAACTGCCATCCCCCACATTCCATCGTTTTTGAATTAATGGTGCTAGATGATATATCAAGGAACGTTAGTATATGCAATGTGTTCTATTATTGATATTTAGACTCTTATCAACATTAGACATTTGAAAACCAGTAATCTTCTCATTGGCTGTATTGGAACTTTTCCCTAAAGCCAAGTCCATAATAGTTTTGAAATCTAAATGACCACTGTTGTGGTAGGTAAGCCTTGTGTCAGTGGCTTACTGTTGAGATAGACTGATAAGAGCCTGGTCAAATGCCCCACACCCTTCTTTACACACTTGCTAAATCACTACAATTTACTATACAGCAGATTTTATTTGGCTTGAAGTTCACGGTATATGTGGTATACTCTGTGGACATTGTGGTGAATGAATATGGCAATATGAGATTTTAACAAACCAAAGTATAATGACTATAGAATCACTGGGAGAATATTCTGTTACAATATAAATCACAGCAGAGTCTGTAATCACAAAATGAAGCCATAAGGCCAGAAATGCTTTTCTCTGAGCACTCGAATGGTTTTAAAATGTACTTGGTGTAAGAAAATCTTTCATGTCTAAGATTATGTAGGTCAATGGTTAGTTTAAAAGGTGATTGTGGCTTCTTTGAAGGCTCCTGCCCTCCACGAGCACATTTGTCCCCACCAGACATCTGGAACTTGAACTGAACACTGTGTGAGACGAACATGCTTTCATTTCTATAGGAAAGTCCCACTAACGCGCAAGAATGTAGGTAAACCATGGAGTCAGTATTTAAGTGTGGTTCAGCGGTTAATCAAATTCAAAATAAATCTTTTCAACTTTGGTTTGAGGAAATTGTTGGGAACTAAAATACCATTTTGGGGAAGAAGACAGTCAACGGGCTCTTTTTTATGTTTGAGAACATTTGAGTTTTTTCAAGGAATCTAGTTTCCCATTAAAATCTAAATGTCAAATTATTGTCAACTGTAGCACAGTGGGAAAGAAAATCCTTAAACAGGGTTTTTGGCCTGTCCCATCCCATCAATTCAAATCTCAATCAAACTGATGCTCGTTGTCTCCAGATAGCACACAGAGGGAATCAAAAGCCACTTGTTTTAATGGGTGCATGATGAACATATTGACCAGATTTGAGTCGGAGAAAAAAATTCAGTGAATTGTACATCAAACTTTATTTTCAAGGGAAAAAAATAGAACTTCAATAAATACTGTGGAAACGTCAATAGCACAGACGTACAAATGGATGAACATTCAAAACAAATTGATGTTCTACAGCTAACACCTTCTTAACGTTCATTTAGTATTTTCGTAGAGAGCATACACCCAGTAGCTAGTAATACTGCCTCAAGAACTATTCAAAAGAGCACGATACTGCTAAAAGGTATCAGAAAGCTAAAAATGCACCTGACTGATGATGAGGATCTAGGATGTGATGGTCGACTTGTGCTGGTTTTAGAACCGGTGGATAGAGCCAGATACAGAGCCTGCACACTGGGTAAGCTACTTGAATGTCTGCCCTCAAACGGCTGCTTTAAGGCCTTACAGTGAAAGATCCACCTTTGGACCTAATTCACATGTCATGCATATGAGTTTGGACACTTGGGTTGTGGCTTTTGCACACTAACGGGTCTCCCCAAACATTAAAAACATTCCAAGACAAAACTATTTGGGGTACCCACAAAAAGGATTTATAGATTCGGGAGCGACATAAGACATGAACTGCCAACACATCGATCAAACCGTCCTTGATCATAACTGTAACGGATATGACTGCTGCTTAAGGGTGGATTGCTTTTCCCTTTTAACTGCTGAATAAGCTTTAGAGAGTACCAGGGATAATGCAACTATTAAAATGCATAAGATTGCTTCAGAAACGTGGACTATGCTGAGGAAAACCTTTTTCACCCCTCAGCACCATTCTGCTCTGCATATACAATGACAGCTGGCACCTTCAGCAAAACATGAAAATGTAGACATTCCTCGCAGACCATGGCCAAAACCTGTGCATTGCATAGCCGACAGTGAATTGGTGACAATCTGTGTAATGACTTTTCTGAGCAACAGCTGATAAGGTCCCCAGACGGTCCCACTTTGCTGCCAGCTCTATCGTGATGTGAGGCCAACCTAATGCTCTGCATGAGGAGCTGGTGTCATGGCGACAAAGCAGCACATCTGAAAACTAGCCCTGTTGGGAAGAATTGGGAAGATGCTCCGTTACAGCCATACGGGTAACAAAAGCATTGGGGGGGCAAACTTGACTTAAGCTGGCATAGGCTGCAGTGCTTAGTAATTAAGATTCAGAAACTACTGCCCTAAAATGGGTCTTTGGTTGTTAAAAAAAAGGTCGAAAAAAAGAGAAACATGAAAAGGATCAGATTATGCTGTGGTTCATTCGATTTCAGAATGATATGTAAAAGAAGAACTTTTAAACAAGGCTTTGAGATCAGAGTGACAGTGCACAACAGCATCAATCAGTACAAAATATCCCACTTCCATTAGGGAGATTCAACTAGGCTGAGAAAAAAAAGGAGAGAAGTGATACAGCTAAATTATCAGAACCAGTGTTTCTGTCATTTTAACGTCCTAATTTTTACACGCTTGTCTCTTGTGGGTCTGTAAGAGATCCAGTTGTACTTTCCATTTGTACACATTTCACTAGAGGAAGAACACAGCAGCGTTTGCTTGCATGCTTTTTAAAAAACAATTTCCTCCAGTGCAGATCCTCATCCACGCATCACACTTTTTTTTTACACAAGAATAGTAAAACTTGACCCTTTCTGGCTCATTTCCCATCTGTGTTGTCGATCAGAGACCAATCTAGACCAGAAAAGAGATGTACCCACATTTTCAGGGAAATGGCAACAGGAAAGCCAAAGACCAATGAAAAGACAAACACATCTCCCTCTATTGCCTTATTGTAGTCTACATAACCACCAGTATTGCATCACAAGAGAGAAAGTCCATACTTTGAGGCTCAATATGGCTTCCAGTTTTCCCTTTAGAGTCTCTCTGTTTAGTTGTTTTTGTTTTCCTGTGGCACTGTTTAAGGGCTACTAGAGTTCTACAGTTGGAGCATAACCAAAGTATGGGGGAAAACATGATTTAAAGTGCAGAGCATCCCATCATCTCACTGCTTGGCACGTGAAGATGCCTCAATACACTGTGCCTGTTCCTTTCTTCCACCTCTTATACCATCCAAGACAGTCTTTCTAACTTGGCTCATCACATAATTGTACAGCTCTTGGCCTTATCTTTGCGTAAGTCGGACGTTACTGCTGTCAGTTCAGGCCTACTGGGCATGTGGGAGATCCTCTTGGTGGCCCGGGAGGACTTGCTGCGTTTAACGTTTTTGCTCTTGTTGACGCAGGCCAGTGTGGCCACATGGAAAATGTCTCTGACGCTGTTCTCAGACTGTAGGGAGGAACACTCAATATATGGGGCATTCAGCTGCTTGGCCATGTTTGAGCCCTGGAAGACAAGAGAGGCAAATAGCCATCTTAAAACTATGTCAACGTTTGTTGTTGTTTTTTTAAACAATTTGTTTACTTGTTCCAGATGTGCTTGTGCTGGTAATAGTTAGGAAAGAGCAAAACTAATAATTTTCCCCCATTATTTCAGATCTAGTGTTTTCTATAGTAATGGGAATAGTTATGGTAGATCTGTGATGGATTAAAAATAGAAATGCAGTGCCTTTTACAGAGTAACTAGAGTATTGTGGTTAGTTCAAAATATCAAAACGTTAAACCACAATTGCAAAGGAAGCTACCTGATCATATGACACCGGTGTCTGTCTGTGGGTAGATAGTTCCACCAATGTGGTCAAGTCCGTTCTGAGGTCCGACTTGCATCCCACCAAAAGGATTTTGGTGTTGGGGCAGAATTCCTGGATCTCTCCTCTCCACTGGAAAAAAAACCACAAAGGAGAATTAAACTACCGAAAAGAACAACTACTAAATAAGCGTAAATCCCAAAGCCACTTCAAAATTCAAGACTTGCACAGAAAAGTGACTCAGCCACCTTGACGCTGCTGCCCAACTATGCTGTCATCCTTGAACACAAAGGGCCTCTCTGTTACATGCGGTCATACTAACTGCAGAAATAAAAAACCGTCAACTTTCACAGGCTTATTCTGTGACGTGGACCACTTTCTCTATTTGCCTTTCCAGGACCAGATGATGCTCCAGTTTCCCCCTTTGGACAATGCCTAGTCTTATCTACCAGTCACTGGATGGTGGGCTTGTGCCGTATGAAATGTGTGTTGCGAGTTCAGCGGAGAGACAGAAACAGACCAGTGATTATGTTTCCAACAGGGTAGCCCCCACCTCACCATCTCCCATACACTGCTGGCCTACACCCTTCTTAGATGGATTATGATTGAGAGTCACTGACCTTAAAAGGTCAAAGGGCAGATTACAATCAATAACGATGTCTGGGACTCCACTTGGAACAGAATCCCACCTGGCCTCGTGTGAATATTAGGGAGACCACAGAATCAAATACCACTTGACTCCTAGATCTCCTTCACCACACAACCCGTCCCTTCTCTGAGTGGTACAATGCTGTCTCCCTCCCATGGTACAGCTCTACATTTTTTCCAAACTAGGTTCTTTGGAAAAGGCCAGTCATTGTTAGTGGGTCAAGTGGTTTCTAGAGAGGGTCTAGGGACAAAGTGAACCCCTGCCTTTGGGGACAAGTAACTTCCTCCAAGTGGAAAAACAAATTAACAACAGTTCCCTTTTAAGACGCTTGACATGGTTTTTTGTCACCAACCTTCTTCAGCACGCTGTCCAATGTCTCTGGCCTGCTGATATCGAAGCAGATGAGGACGGCATCTGAGTCTGGGTAGGAGAGAGGTCGCACGTTGTCATAGTATGGTGAACCTGGGGGAACAAAGTAACAAGTAAGGTGAGATGATACAAATGCAGGAGCAATTCAAATTGTTTAATCAAAAGTTAATTAGCTAATTATCATGTAACAACAAACCGTCGTGTCATGCCTGCTACTAAATATATGAGCCATCATGTGACCGCAAAAATTCCTAATGTGGCAAAAATCCTAAACCAAAAGAAAACCTCCTCTGAGTCACTACTTTAATGGCCATTTCATGTATTGTTTGCAATTGTGCACTTCAGAAATCCATGAATTAATAAATATCTCACATAGTCATCTCGGCTGTTGAGTGTCTGGGCTTGAGACACTGGCCTCTATTGAGCACCACCAAATGAGATTCAGAACATGATGGCTATTTAGAGACCAAGGTCTGAAAGGGTCTTTTGCATTGATCACATTTTAAATCATAGTGGAGCTAAACTATTAAAATACAACACTATTCACATAGTTTTCACGATGAGACTATCGGGCTTTTCTATAGGTTTTTCATTGCCATCATTCTGAAAGATTATATCTCCACACTGGCCTGGGAACGCTTTGAGATCCCCCAATCAGAGCTAGTGGATGTTGCAAGGGAAAGGGAAGCTTGGAGGTCTCGGCTGAAATCTGCTACCT
The DNA here is from genome assembly GCA_900302585.1 of Regalecus glesne. Lineage (NCBI taxonomy): Eukaryota > Metazoa > Chordata > Actinopteri > Lampriformes > Regalecidae > Regalecus > Regalecus glesne. The sequence goes on along the minus strand of OMLC01007254.1, from coordinate 7,659 downwards.
CCGCGATTTTTTTTTCAAGGAAACCACCAACAGACAAGAGTGCCCAACAAATAAGGAGTAATTCACTAATTTAAGTTTTTTTCAATCTTGGGCAGTACAAGCCTGTTTCATGCTTCACACAGTCAGCTGATGCATGAAGCATTGTTTATGTGTACATGTTCACTCCAACCTTCTTCTGTCTGCATCCACAAGCAGCCTGTCCATCCTCTGATGACTGCTTTCACCCAACTTCCCCAGATATTAAGTGGGCCTGATGAAAGCGTCTCCACCACGATCTTGGCTAGCATACACTGCAAGTGCTTTCTACTGTTGTTGTGAGCATCAGGACAAGGTTTTTGACAACTGTCGGTCCCATTGAAAAACTAAACTACCACCTCCCATTGGCTTTTGCAGGGAATCGCTGGCAAACTGTAAAAAATATCAGTCACCGTTTTCCACCTAGGAATATTGTTTTTTCCAAGAAAGCAGAAATGGTAAATGGACATATTTTATAGAGCGCTTTTCTAGTCTAGCAACCAATCAAAACACTTAACATATATACTGAGCATGAGGATTAAGTCTGGATGCCTATTCCTGAACCTGCAACACCTGATGCAGAGATGCATGCTCTACTGCCGAGTTACAACAGCCCCTCTTTCTTTACTTGGCCTTATGTATTTTATTTTTTCCCCACGCACAATTATTTCAAGTACTGGTAAGCATGACAATGAGTATGATGAATCAATAATGGAAGAGTGGGAACGATTAGACAAGGGCCTACCCATGAGTGATTTCCAGTCACAATTACCATGAGTACATGTGTATGTAGTAGGGGTTTCCTCCATGGCCGCTGAAACCTCAACCCTCTAACAGTTGTACTGTAAGTGATACCGGTCCCGTCAGTCAAATCGATTCTTGTGTATTCATTGCTGGAGTTTTTTTAATCAGACACACAAGTTCACCCAGCTGGATTGGTATCTGGTCAGCCGTACTAACTACCAGAGGCTGTTAGGAGATGGAGGGCATCTTGAAAATGGGGCATAAAAAACAAAACAAACCACTATCCAGGCGAGATCTGTAAATAAATTAGTCAAAGTTTCCTTCAGTCAGTGTATTTCACAGTGTCCAGTACAAATTTGTCAAGGTTCGACACCATTTGACATTTATAATAAGGCAACGAAAGAATGATTGAGATGATAAATCTGAAATGAAAAAAAACGGGCTGAATAAAACCTCCTCCTCCTCCCTAGGAAAACAGTGGAGAAGTTGTTATTAAATAACGGTTTCTCCCGCATGGCAACTGCATCTCCAAAGCTGAAGAGAAAACCCTAATCTGTACATGAATGTTATTCTATTAAGGAACACCCCACAACCCCCAAGATGGTAGCAAGAAAATATCATCACACTAACTCCCCGACAACAATCTCCAGAATGACCAACACCATATCCAAGTCTCAGTGTGAGGAATGCTGTGCAGATGCCAGGAATTTCTGGAATTTTGTTTTCTCCAGATTACTGGTTCCTCCTCACAAACCTTCCCGATGAACCCAAAACAGAGGAGTTGGAGCATTATACACCCCGAAAGCTGTCAAGGGGCAAATAAAACCCCCGAAACAAATGACCCTGGAAGTGCTGAGTGAGGGTGTCTGTGTTAAATCAGAGCAGTTAGAAGCAGGGGATGGTGTTGGGATTTCTGTGCAGCTCATGAAGTACTGAAACATGTGCTATTTAGTGATGACAACACATGAAAAGGTTGTTCGAGGAAGGGTATTGAGTGTGGGAGACTTCCTCTGTCAAAACGAATGCGGAAAACAACAGGGTTACAATTCATGCAGCAACCAGGGGTTGTTTCTTTCATTCTTGATGTGATGAAAATTCACGAGATGTTTTTTTTTAAGATACATTGCTGGCTTCTCGTTTTCATAAGACTAAGTGTTGGATAAGATAATGATGCTAACAGACTTTACGGTGATGAGAAAAGACTGAAGATATCCAGACCTATAGAAACACATTACATCATGGGTTTAAGCCAGCTTTACTTGAAGAGAATTCACAGCTGTGACCAAATAGGAAAAAAAATCAATTCATGAACAACTGGATCACACACCAATTAATTAAAATGGAGTGCATTTTTCTGTCCATACTGTATAGTGTTCATATTTCCCTCGTTTAAACTGCTGTTACATATTATGCTTCAGATTTGATGCCTCTCTTACTGGGCTTTCCGGTTTGCTGCTGTAACGCTGTGATTTCCCCCTATGGGACTAATAAGGGAATACCTGATCTTATCTTAAACACCCTTTTTAAAGACTGCAAGAAAGACTTTGCTCATCAGGACATTGTATCCCGACAGATGTGAGAGTTCAGACTACAGCTTCAGTCTATCAAACTAACTGGAAAAGGGGAATTATGTCTTTTTCCCCTCTTGTAAAGCCAACCTTTCATTTTCTGAGGTCAACTATCCATGACTGATAACTTCAGTAAAGAGGAAAACGATGCTTCATAAAAAATGTTTTTTATAAGCATACCCTCAGGACAATTTACTATGTATTTTTGCATTAGTTTCATTACTTTTCAAAGAAGAGATTAGATTGTCCATTAGCCACATGACCAAGGCCTGGGGGAGATTTGTTTTGCAAATGCATCTATGGACAACAGTAAACGTGCCACATTATCGTGAACAATATGAACTCTCAATATCAGAATAAACATATCTGGTACAATAATTAGGTAAATGAATGGCAGTGGTGTACGAGGAGGATATTATAGAGAAGAATCCAGAGTCCTGATAGCTTTTTT
>OMLC01007241.1:3496-32778 GCA_900302585.1 Regalecus glesne | reverse complement strand
GGATAGGCTCCAGTGTGACTCGGCGACTCGATATCGGATGAGCAGTTGATGGATGGATGGATGGATGGATGGATGGATGGATGAATGCGTTATTAGAACTCTAAATGAGACTGTAAAAATGATGAGAGATCTGTAAAGTGATTTATTTAAACTGTAACGTCTTGTTTCGTTTCTCATCTATGGATGAGGCTGCACTACATGGGCTGACGTGAGGAGAGAGGAGCACTCCCATTATCCTGATCATACAGTGTTCTATAGGTCTCCGCATAAAAGACCGCAAACTACCATTGAGAGGAAGAAGGCCTGGATTGTCAATAACGTGTTCTTCCTGCCTACACAGAAGTACAACATTAGACAGATTTGACTTCTCTGCTCTCCAGCTTGCTTGTATAACTTTGTGTATATTGCTTTGTTATTATAAAAAACAGATGTTCATATGAAATATATTGTGCATTAGTATGACATTGGATTAATTCTTTTCCTCCAACCAAACAGAACATTAGAGGGAGAAAGAGAGACAGGCAGAGAGAGGATCTCGATAGTGCAAACAGAGCAGAACTAATCAGTGTGACTGAAGAGGCAATAAGTGAGTTCCGTTGTGTAGCTGTCATAACCCATCCTGTGTTATTCCCATCACATAGATACACACACGCTCACATGCATTGACACATGCATGCGCGAATGCAGACACACACAAACACGCACACGCACACGCACACACACACACACACACACACACACACACAGCTAACAAAATTTCAATCATAGCCTGGACAGCCAGGCCAGATAAACCCATCTCGGGGAATGAAATGGTGATGCTGCCAGAGGAAAAAAACAGCCGGATAAACCCATTACTGGCTGAGAGAGCTATTCACTTGTCATTCAACCAAACAACAAAATGACATTCTAATCCAGACACCTCTCAGTGCAGTGCAAGGATAACTGCCAACCAAAATGGCAGCATATACCTCTCGACGGGCATTCCATCACCCTAATGTGGAGCCCAGAGAGACATGTGGCAAAAGTAGAGAGGAATGAAACCCCACCTTTATTGCCATACAAATCCAATGTCACCGAGTGGTTCCTTTCCCCCAACCCCTTAAGAAAACCCATTTAGGTAGATAATGAATATGGGCCTACCTTGTACAGAGGAGGGTGTGGGACCTCTGAAGTGGGGGTTGATGTGGATGTTTTTAGGCTGTGGAGACTGTTGTTGCTGGTTGAAGTTGGGTGGTGGGGAGCCCATCATGCGTGGGGGCGGGTCCATCTGGGACCGCACTGGCGGTGAGCGGTGGGTCAAGTGGGGAGGGATGAGGGGTGGCAAGGACTGCTGGGCCAGCGGGCCCCTGTGCTCTTGAAAGCCAGAAGGCCCTCGGAGGCCTGGACCATGTTGATGGTGGTGGTGCTGCTGGGATTGCTGCTGCTGATATTGAGGGTGGTGAGGAGGAGGCATTCTTGAAGACTAATACCATAGAAGAGGGAAAGAAGAGAGAAACAAGAGGGAGAGGACAATTGAATTAAGATGAATCTAGTTCTGACATTCTACCACCCTTTATTGTGGCAATCATGCACTGATGAGCAGAAATGTCAATTTCAAACCAAGAGTCATGATGGCTTCTAGAGCTGAGTAATATGCTTAACATTTAAGATATATTCACAATAACTTAGTTGGATATATAAAAGTAGGTGGCATCATATGTGTCACAGTGGTCTCATTTTTTTCTGCCTGTTGACTTCCCTAAGACCAGGGCAGCTGCAGTAATCTTCAGTTTTCCAACAGTGAACAAGGAGAGGTGGGATGTTCTGTATAGGACAGAGCTGGTGGAGCACGTCTCATGTGTCCAGACCTCTATTTTCTCAATCTCAGAGTTTGTTAATAGGCAGCATCGTGAGTAGTGTGGATACTCGAATAAGAAGATGAGAATGCTCATGCAAAAACATCCATAATAAATGGCCAGACAATAAATAATTGAGATTATAAGGTTGTCTTTGCAGAATCAAAATACTTCCTCTGTTGAATTAACTGTGACAAAGGCTATCAGCATTAAGTCCTTCAACCCCTTGGGATTATTCAATCTTTCAATATGTCTTTTCTTCTAGTAAGAACTCTCAATTTTTTTCTACCTCTGTCAAACTGAAAGTACTGAAAGACAGAAAGAAGCTTGAATTGGGTAACTACATTTAACATTAAACCATGTTTACTGAGAGTGCATCATCACTGTACTGATATGATTATGATACGATTTTCCGCAGAGCCCTTTGCGATACGGACATGGAAAATGAATAATTACAAATTCAAAACTCCAAAGAACTTTCAATTGCTTTTGTTGCATGCACCACAGCTGCTTCACATAATCTAACTTACATGTTTAAAATACATTTCCTTGCCTAGAAAGCAATACCTTCCAAAGGCCTTGCATGAACTGATGAGCAATGTAAATGAAAGGATTATATGCTTGGGGAGATATCTAATAATAAAATGCCCACAAAAAAAGTAAATCCTGGGTGAAGAACAAATTTAATTTTGTATAATGCTTTCTAAATGGACTCGTGCCAAACGACTTGGTATAATCCATATATCAACATTGATAAGGGGAGCAGAGGAGTTGTCTAATTGACTTTTTTGTAAGCACCCCTGTCTCCCATCCCCATAGAAAAGGTTTTACATAACACAGACAGGCACAAGAAGAAAACACATTAAATCCAAATACATCCAGCTTTGTGATATTCATGATGAACGGGGTAAAGGGTAAGCCTGTAGAAGAACCATTGCAAATGATCTTATCCAAGGAAGCCCTCACTTTCCCTTCAGTCAACCTTTTAGAGAAGTGGGTGAGCCAAAAGGGAGGCATTACTCTATGTAGACATATTATAGATTATCCATTTATACACATTCCAACAAATGATTTTCCCATTCCACATGATTTACCTGCATTCCCATATTTTGCATCAGCGGAAGCCTATGGTCATTCAACCTTCCTCTTCCTCCTCCGTTACCCCGGAAGCTAGCCATGCCAAATCCTGGGAAGCCCCCACGTCCCCTGCCTCGTCCACCTCCTCTGCCACGACCTCCAGAACGGCCATGCTTCTTTTGTCTCTCTTGCTCCTCAAACTGCATCAGATCTGCCTTAGCCTGTTCTGAGAGCTCTGGACATAGAAGGGATGGGATAAGTGTGTGGTTCAATATAAACCATCTCCAAACACTTGTTAATGAACTGCTGCAACACAGACATTGTCTGATGACCTGTCTAGACCTAGAATCTGATTTGGCCTCAGAATGAGCACCAGGGAAAGTGATACAAAATAATGCTTAACTATTGAAATTTGGAGCAGGGGTTTGAACTGGAGAAGTATCTAGGGCTTCAATGTGGATGTTACTGTGTAAAGAATGTATTTTTCCAAGAAGTAACCATTTACCCAGTGTTTCAGGGATGTTTCTTCTTATACTGGCTGCATCAGCCAACCGCACGACAGAGACATCTTTTCTCTCCGACTTAAACCGTATGCGACCGGACTCTTCATCTTCATCTTCCTCTTCGTCCGATTCTTCCTTGGCTTCTTCTTCCGGCTCAGCTTCGGTCTCAACCTGTGAACATGGTCAATGTTTGACAACAGTCTATCACTTCAATTCTGATTCCACTCACCAGCTACTTTTACACCGAACTACCAAGATTAAGTTCTTGAAACACAAATGAGACTGGACTTATGAATCTAGAGGCATAAAGCCAATAAAGAATCAAATGTCTGTAGGGCATGTATATTCTTCTAGAACCCCAGTCTGAAGCTAGTGACAGCATGCAGGTCCCTGGTGCAAAAGACAGACAGAGATGTATCAAGCCTACCTCCTCTGATTCTATGATTTGGGAGCCCTTGGCGGTATCTTCTTGCTCCTCCTGCTGCTGCTCCACCCCCATATCACTCTCTTCCCCGAGGGCCTCCTCATGTTGGGCTCCCTCCTCATCTAAGGTTTCATCAGCATAGTCTGCGGTGTATTCATCATCCTAAATGATAAAAGGAAAATCTCGAGTCAATGGAAGAGGTTACAGAGGTCTGGTGAAAATGTCTATCACTATTTGCCTTAGCAATGAGTAGGAAATTAAGCACGAGGTGAACTGTGGCTTCAAATATGTAAGAATTGTATGCATTTAACTCATCCTATTGTACAGGAGCAGAGGGCAGCTGCAGCACCAGGGGACCAACTCAAGTTCTTTTTCCCATTGCCTTGCTCAGGGGCACAGGCAGGAGTATTAACTCTAACATACAAGTCCTTTTGATGGTGGGAGAAAACCAGACCACCCAGAGGAAACCCATATAGACACAGAGAAAATATGTAAACCACACAGAAAGGACCTGGAACAGGAATCGAACCCGGACCTTCTTGATGTAAGGCAACAATGCTAACAACAGAGCCAGCGTGCAACCATATTTGACTATATCTCAATCATAATAGTTGGGGTATAAAAAAAGGAGTATGTTTTAAGGTATGACAAACCCTCAAAACATGGGTATATATATTTAAAGGAAGATTATATGATGAAATCTTAAAGCATTTAAAAGTATATCATTTTTTGATATTGTCTGTCCTGCTGAAATACATCTATTAGATAAGACTTAATGAGTAAACATATGTGCTAAGACTATCAGCCAACTGGAAAATTCCCCATAAAAACCAGAAAAAAAACCTTAAAATGTTAAAACAACACACTGAGCGTAAAGCAAAACATTGAAATGTTATGGAGGAGATTTGGGGTAGCTACCAGAGTCTCCCCCGCCCAACCTCAAATTACCATAACAGTGGGTGCAAGGCTTCATTACTATTCCTGACAGCATTTGAAATTCAATGAGATGTAAATGTTTGACATGACATACAAAAATACCAGGAAAGATGAAAACGCTCCTCTCCGGTTCAACGATGGTGAAAATATCATTGACTGACTTTTACCCAAATCACTCCTTTATTGGCCCCATTGTAAGTTCATGACTTGGTTCTAGCAACATCACACGCAGAAGCAAACATCTGAAGGAGGGGTGGCGAGTCGGGGTTATGGCCCCCCAAAATTAATTTTCTGGAGCTGCTTGCTGCAACTACGCCCTTTGAAGCCAGTTGCATCAATAAACACGGCATCCATCCATTCGCAGTCATTCTAGATAGACAAGCTAGAGCAGGTAAAATCTTATTTATAGAGCTCCCTTCAAAACGAGGTGTCAAAGCTCTTTACTACTAAAAGGCATGTGATGTTAAAAGGACAAGGGATTGAATGAAGTGAATCCTAAGTTCAATTGTAGGCCAGTGTAGTGACATCAGTGTGGGGGTGATGTGAGGGTGATGTGAGGTCTTGGTGAGTAGTCTTGCCGCAGACTAACTTTTGACTAACTGTATCCGGTTAACAGTGTCTCAGCTCAGGCTGGAATAAAAGGGCATCACAGTGGTAAAAGGACACAGAAGCACAGATAACCACAGGAATGATAATAGCAAGTGTATTTTTTCAACATTCCTCGAGCGAAGGACCGACCAGGGATGAATAACTGACTTGACATGTTCATCAAACTTCATGTTGGAAGAAATAGGAAGAGGCCTGATCTGAGGGGAAAACTACAACTTGAGTTTTACTGCGATTTAACTGAGCTCAAAACAAGTGCAAAGGAAAAGACAACGAGAGCACGGGATCTGGTAATGAGTCAAACCCACCATCGTCACTTGATGGCAGGAGTTCACAGCCTAAATGAGGTTGGACTGCAGAGAGTGGTTTTTGGAGCTGCACTCCATTAACCTGTCAACCAACGGCACATATTAATGCAGAAAGATACCCTCCCCAGCAAATGAGATGGATGGACAGGCCCCGAGGGGACAGGGCAGATTAATCCTTTAAACTGTTCCACATATTACCTCTGAATGAATACCACAGCAAACACAAATGTCAAGCCTGGCCACTTTGGTGACCTTGTAAACACAACCTGGTTGTTATCACACACAAGAATACAAATGTGCCTCCACAACCAACGGATATTTTCCAAAAATAAAGCTCTAAGCAATGGAGCGCGAGGAGCCCTGGTAAGAAGGTCAATGTCTTATCTTCATATGGGAGAAAGAGGAGGCCGGCTAATATATCTTTGTCAGGTGCCAAACGCCATCACACCTCGGTAAATGGACCGTAACTGACATTTGCACATGGATCTCTCCTTATCTATGATCCTCTTAGTCCTGGTGAAGAGGGAAAGGGAAGCGAATGAAAGAGAAACTCGCATCAATCATTAGAAAAGTGTATGGGGTGTCCTCGGGAAGGTCAATAATCTTTTCACCTGCGCTGGACTTTATCAGATCCAGTCTAAAGCCGGAGATAAAAAACCCTCGCAATGACCTCCGCCGACTGGCAGCACATCTCCCCCACACAAAGCACCAACTCACAGCCCCCCACAGATACGGGGCTCAAGGTCACAAAGGCGTGGGGATTGGGGAGCAACGGCAGCACATTACCCCTCGCCAAACAAGCTGTCAACGCAAACTTTGTAAGCAAGACGGCAAAAATTAACTGGCGGGAAGCAATAATGAATCTGATGCTCCCTCTGCCCTACAACGGCGACGGACATCTCCTTCCCCTGAAAGGATTCCAATCCCCACCATCGTCCATACCGAGACAGGAAAATGACATTATCTCTTGGACACAATAGACTTCCACAGAGAAGGAAGAAATGTGGGAGGTTCTGGACTTAAGTGTGTTGCATGCATGTGAACACAACATCCCAATGAACATGTAAAGGTGAGAACTCACATGGAATTCTCCGTCTATGGACTTATTGATTTGGATGTCTAACACTTCATCCTGGTAGCCTTCGTCGCCCTCAGCTAGTTCTCCAGAGTATTCCACGTGGTCTCCATGCATCTCCAACTCATCAGTGTATTCCTCCGTGTATTCATCCTCCCCTTCTTGGAGGTAGCTTGTCTCCTCTGTGCTCGCGTCCTCGTAAGGCTCTGTGCCAAGGTTCACAATGTCATCTTCGTAGTTACCCTCCTCCAGGTTCTCCTGCTGGTCATAGGACGTGCCCAGACTCACATCCTGGCCACTGAAATGACAAATAAAAAGAGAATGATTCAAAAGCATTGATTAAATTCTTCACAAAATTTATATATTATTATTATCATTATCATCATTATATGCATACTCTTGTACTTAGCAATGTCAGTCTGACAGGTCAAAACAAGTATTAGTCCGGTTCACCTTGACATAGCCTCTTACCTCATATTTTGATTGTCGTCGTCATCACTTTGTAGGAGGTCATCATTTAGCTCTTCATCGGACCCTCCTGGAGTAGTCTTAAAAAGGAAAATAGCAACCATCAGATTACATGTTCAGATTTTTTTATGTGCCAAACTAAAACATTGTAAATATGTTTTACTGTGCTTGAGGCAACTGTTATGAACAAAGAATATGTTTGTGCGTGTTGGGGATGAGGGCAGGGGATCTCCTCCAACCCAAAAGGATGCTGTATTCCCATGTGGTGAAGGCAATCTGGGCAGGTTAAAGCAGTTCTCCTTTTGTCAGCTGTACTTCCTTCTGGTGCACATCAATAATTGCCCCCGTGGAGCAGCCACCTGCCACTTAAAGTCCAATGTTCTGTTGCTAAGAACTAAATGTCCTGCCATTGCTAACAGGTATCATTTTAATAATGTTGCTTTTTCTTAATTGCAAGTTAATTATAGCTCAGGGGGTACAGGGAAGTCTGGTAATGAGAATATTGGTGGTTCCTCCCTGGTTCCTTCAGAAAAAAGCTTATTAAGGTGTCCTTGAGCAAGACACTGAACCCTTAACTGCTCAAGCTGTCCAGTGTGTTTCCCCGCCTCTCTCCCAATGAGGTCTGGGATAGGCTCCAGCATGACTCTGACTTGACATTAGATAAGCGGTTGACAATAGATAGATGGATGAGCAGACATGTTATGATAGTGAAAAAGGATTGCTTTCTCCGTTTCATCTTACCTTTTTACCTGGCAGCCAATCCTCCCCCAACAAATCTTCCTCCAGGTCACTTGATGAGAAGATAATGAAACAGAGCAAAACAAGAGGTTAGCAAATTCAGGTGATATGGCAGCAATGATGGCTATTCCTCAAACATGCCAAGTATGTCATCTCAATGCCACTTCCAGATTCTCCAGATTATGTTAGACTGCTAGGCCATGTTGTTTCTATAACAACTGTACATAACAAAACAAAGTTACAATTAAGGTGGCACCTCAGTCAGGCTTAACTAAAAACCTAGAAGAGAGGATTGGAAAAGCTCAGCAGTAGCCTGTGTAGGGAATCAAGCTTGTGACTGAAATAAAAAGTCTAACACCTCAACCAGTCAGGAAAATTTGGACATACGAATGACCAAGTTGTATTTCGGCATCCCAGTCAAACCATAACTCCTGCATTGGTGCTACTTGATGGAAAACAGTAGAAGAACATCTGTACCAGTCCCCTAGCTCCATCATTAAAAGTGACCCGGTCCCTGAGAGTAGAACCTGTATGAGTGTCAACCTGAGTGCTGTTGAAGAAGGGAGCCCACACTAAGTCAATATTCCCAGGGTTAATTAAGATTAGAAAAAGGGGTACTGCTGAAATAACCGATTAATTCAAGGCTGTCAAAGTGATTTCACTTTGTGTAGTGGCTATGTGAGTAAATGTACAGGACCATAAGTAATTTCCCTTATCTCAGGTAAAGTGATATTTTATCCAATCCACTCATCATTCCTTCCTTACAGAATGTTTCTTAGTAATAAAGGAATAGTTTGGATTTATTTGAGCCTGTCCCTACTTCATACCCAATGCTCATGTGGTAGGTTTCATTTTCTAATCCATCTGTTTCTGAACACTGGACATGCAGCTCCGGCTTACAGTCGAGGATTCAATGCAGCTACTGGGCGAGAAATCCGATATCCTGGTCCAGTGCAAAAATAGAATGCCACAGTTCAACCCAAGCTAAAATGAGGCTACAACGGTCTATCTTTTCGAATTCGAGAGGTCGTTTTAAAATGTATAGCCGTTTTTTTACGGTTGGTTACAGTGGTTTCCTAGCCTGCTTCTTCCTGCCTGCACCCCGGCCTATAAGAGATTACCAGCAGGAGTCACTCCACCACGGCACAGGGTGGAGTGACTGCTAAGAGGTAGACTTGAAATCCACAATTCCTAAAATGAACACTTGAATTCATCATGGTAGATTCTTGTAGCCCTATGATGGATTTAATTGAACCTTTTCTTATGCATTGAACAAGGATTGTGGATTTGCCCCCCCATTAACTACATTGGATTCTTGGTGGCAAGATGAGGCTGCGGGAAGAAAAGGATGGATGGCTGCGAAAATTAAACCCAGCTATGCAACACATGAGCAGTGAGGATAAACAGAGATGAAGTCCAAAATCCCATGTGTACCTTTAATTGAATTGGTTGTCCCAGGTACCCAGACAAAAAATTTCACCAGGCACGTAGTGCATCTACTTTCAAAAGCAATTCCTCTTGGGATCTGAGACTTCAAGCAGGACAGTTGAAGATACTCATGTAGGAAGGAAGACAACTGGTTATTGTCTTTATTTGACTGCCATTAAATGTAAAAATGTGCTACTTTGGCTGTGATGCAGCCACCTCTCTCTGTAGTCACCACTCTGTAATCTCAAGCAATGTCCCACCCAAAGCACCATCTAATTGGTTACACATCATGAGTAATAAATAACCTGTCAACATGAATTTGCCGACTTGCACAACACTGGTGAGCAAGCGGAGCCCTCTTTAGAAGAAGAAATGACCAGAGTTACAGTAAATATCTCAATCTTAAGCTCTACTTCTATGATGACAAGCAAAGCCAGTTTACCAGATTCACCACTGAAACTTACAAGTTTGTGTTTTTACATGTGACACGTGCTTTCTCATCAGAGCTGATGGCACATAAGTAAGCGTACCAGAGAAACTGGTGGAAATCTGGAATAATCCCTGTAAACACTGTTAACCTTCTGAATTTCAACTCAGATTCACAGCTGAGAATGTTCAACAGGCGGTTCTTACATTAAAAGGAATTAGATTGTGAATATGCATCACCTTCATAAAGTTATCCATTTGGCTTGAACATACAGAAAAAAACCAAAGATTTCCTGGTTATTACCTATTGTCATTTTGGTTACCTGCCAGACCGTGTGGGCTCGTGTTTATCCAGCCAAGCCAAGCACTACTGTAATAAGCATCTCAAACAGAAGGCACCACTTCTTCTCTTCAAGGATAACAAGATTTCTCGGCAAGAATAATCCTTACTGGGACTTATGGTACATGGTTCACATCTTAATAAAGTCAGGGTCAGACACAGGGTAAAGCATCTTTTCCTACGCCAATGACAGTAATCAGCTAATGTTGAGTGACACACTGAAATTAGTTTCCCCATGTCAAGCTCATAGTGAGAGTAAAGTGAATTAATTTTGTCCGTCTTTCCACATTCTAGTGGATGTCCCGACTCCTAGATGTTGCTTTTTTGTCACTACCGCCCCGACGGGAAAATAAAATGTATCAGTTACATAACAGAAGAAAAACCTAATGTACTGCACACGAACAACTATGAGTCATTGTGAAAGCAATTAAGAATTAGAATAAATTGTAGATGTTTATCACTGAACATACAAAGAGGAAATTTGTTCTCTACATTCAACACATCCTATTTATTGTATAGGAGCAGTGAGCAGCTGCAATGCGGGGGACCAGCTCCAGTCCTTTATCGTATCCCCTTGCTTAGGGGCACAGGCAGGAATATTAACCCTAAAATGCATGTCTTTTTGATGGTGGGAAGAAACCCACACAGATATGGAGTGAACATGCAAACTCCACACAGAAACTATCTGGAATGGGATTCGAACCCACGACCTTCTTTTTGGGAGGCAACAGTACTGGCCCACAGTGTCACTCTACATTGTTCCCAATATGGGTCATAGCTACTTATTTTTCAGGACTTTTGATTTATAAAGGATGACTGAGATGTTTTAATTCAGCAGAATGTTCTGACTATCTGTTTTCCAAAGGTGTCATCAGATGCTTGCTTATACCATGGGTACCCCCAAAAAATGTCACACCAAACACCAAATACCTGTCAAAATCCTCTTCGCCCCTTCTTCGACGTGACCGCTCAATGCCTGGCTTATCATACTCATCGAAGTCCTCATCTGCAAAGAAAGACCATTGTGATTAGTCTCCAACTGGTGTAATGTTCATTGTTTACAGCCCAACCAAGTCCCTTATTTTGATGTGATTCTGTCCTTGGCATTCAAACTGAAGCTTGACTCCTAGCCAGCATTTGACAGAATCTCAAACTGGCGTGTTTTACCTTATCTATTGGGATTCTTCAGGATACAGAGCTAAGCCGCGGGCAGGCACATGATAACCGAGTCAAAAAACAACAACACTGATCTTGAGGCATCACGAAAAGACGAGAAGTCAAGGAGATGCCATTTCCTTTACTCAAACAAAGCCAACCCAAGGTCTCATCAAGGTGTTGAAGTTAATACATGAACTCCTCTTAAAACTTTTTTCATTTTACCCCCCCCAAATTCCCAGAGTTCCCTACTGCTGGGTCAGGCTCTTTGATACCCTCTAGAAGTGGTAGCATGTGTCTCCTCCAAGTCACATGACCACTAGCCCTCACTAGTCCACACATCATGGTCTGGTGGGGAAAGCACAGTGCTTGGCCATCAGAGGAGAATGAAGCAGAGTACTTTCCCTTCACTTAACCAAGAGGCCTGGACGACCCAGAGGGGGACACTAGTGAACCCAGAATACTTTATCCAACCTAACCCTTATACCCATGTGAGGCTTAGCCAACTATGACCCACTATGGACGCCTGGCCATGGTTGGAAACAGCCGGGATTCGATCACCCAACTGTATGACACAGAGTAGCACTGAACACAGGTGCCTTAACCCCCTACGCCACCGGAGGCTCCCCACATCAAACTAAATTAAATGCTGTCCAAACTTTCTGAGATTTCACTTCCTGGGTTACTGAGCATGCATAGACACAGGAGAAACTATTTTTCATTGTTTTGCACCTGATTGCAATTATCTGTGTGGCAAAGTATTAATGGTGAATTTGCACCACAAACAGGGTAGTCATGCTCAATGTCATCAACCATAGCAAGGATGGTTAGACCTAGGGCCCTCCATCTGAGCATGATTTCCATCTCAGTTCACTCAAAAAGTGATGTCCTCCTGTGAAATATAAGCTCGGGAGCACGCTTGGCATGACGATGCCTCCGTCTGGCTACTGTCACTGCTGCCACCATCACAGGAAAGTCTGGGCGTGACAAGCTCCAATAAATGTGATGCTAATAGTTTTCACTCTAACCGCATGTGGCTATTAGCGCTGGTGTTTGCGATTCAGACTCTTGCGATGATGCTCATTTGTAATGAAAACGGCAAATTTTGCTCTAAATGCATCCATATTACCTTGATTAATTGCATGCAAATAGCACCAGAGCAATGAGATGCAACTAGTTTAGCTGCACAGTTAGGGGCACATTTCACCCTTTGCAGGTACTTTGAGAATTGCAGTTTATTTTTCTCCTCTTTTAGTAGCTATGGCAAAGTAGCACAATCGTTTCATTAATTCTCCAGTGAGTGTTTTGAGAGTTATTTTGGGTGCTTTAACGGTACTCTCTCATGCCTCTTGGTGCTCGGCTGACCAATCATGTAACGGCAGTGCTATTGTTGGTCACCTGATCCAGCAGCCCAAACGCGTGGCACTGATCACCCAGTTAAGCTAAAACGGTCCCTCACCCAGTCAGGGACATTTGTGTTGGGAATGGACTCAATTCATATATAGTGCTTTTCTAGTCTAGCAACCACTCGGAATGCATTACAACGTGTGCTTCACATTTACTGAGCATGGGGGATAAGCTGGATGCCCTTTCCCTCGGACCAATCTTACAGGATTGAATCTGTAATCTTCCGATTGCCAGAAGACCGCTCCACCCACTAAGCTATCCTGAGCAATCATATTCATATTCAAAGAGCGATCATATTCAGCAAATCCACACAAACACATATTCCATGTTGAGCTAAAGGATCTTTTTCTGCATTGGTAAAGTGGATGATGTAGGTTGTATTTCTAAGAAATATGCTTTATGAAGATGACTGACTGATCCACATGAATTCATAGCCTACTGAATCGAGTGGGTAAAAGGGAAGACAAGGCTTATTTGAATGTCAGGTGTACAAATATAACATCAGTGCCTCTTGGCAGCTCAGACAATGAGGAAGCTGAGCAACAACTGAGAGCATCATGTACTGGGGGTTGTGCCAGGAGGACTTGGGATGTCAGTTTATGACATTTTAATTTCCTACTCTTATTCTGTGCAGCAATCCACACATTTCACCATTCTAATTTCCTGGATTTATATTGTTTATTAACGCATGGTTACACCTACCCCCAGTGACCAAGCTGTGGTGTTTATGACACTCTTATTATGATCATAATTATTTCATAACCATGTTCCTGTAGGGAAATTTTATTTTTCTTGCTCTGAGAGAGAATAATAAGATACAGCATGGTGCCCCTACAGCTGGGAAGAAGTCTTTGTTTTGCTCAGGCGCTTATGCTGGTCATCAGAGGAGCTTAGAGGTATAAGCTTTGGATTTTCTTCCATTAGTAGTCATTTTACCCTTGTTGACCATGGAGTCAGGTTATGTAGCACCAATTGACATCTTTATCATAATAGGAAATATAAATGGTGCATAAGGCTAAAAGGTGATTGTAGCCCAATATTTTTACAACCCTACTATATGTATATATAAATTGTGAAATGTTAAAAATTACTTCTCTTTACTAGGGATCTTTTTAATTAGTAACTCAGATGTGCATCTTTACAGATGCGCATCTGAGTTAGATGATGATACAGAATGATTGGACCAGACCAAAGCAAAGTAGACATCCACAGACACAGGGGAGCAGTTGCACACTTGGAGTGTTGCTTGCAGTTGAGATAGTGGAATTTTTTGACATGTTGCATTGCAAAGATGTCTCACAGATGATACAAATAAAACATATAAAAGATATAATTTAATCAGCACACAAGTTTATTGAAAATAGGTTAAGTTGGTCATATTATGTGCCAGCAATAAGACCTGACTTTGTGTCACTACTACTGCAGAGTACTGCTCCTTCTCCTGGTGTGATTTTGATAACTGCTGAATTTGACAAATCCTTCTAAGTTAAGAGATATATGATTGGAGTCTCCCTGTTTCATTGTTGTATCTTTTTTGTTTCTTTATCCTTTTTGACTTCTGTTGGTTTCATGGTTTTGTCTATTGTTTTACTGTATATGTAAACTGAAAGAGGTCAACAAACAGTAAATTAAACCCCAAAAAAGAATTTACTCCACTCAGAGACAGTTATGGTTCAGTCTGGGTTTGGACCAAAGTCTGGACTCAATGGGTCCTAAATGTTCTAGTTTGGCCCAGATGTGGATCAGATTCTAGATCTAAACTTTGAGGATGCTCATATTGAGGTCTACCAGTTGGTCGGCGCCGTACGGTTCCTACCCCTTTGCTAAATTCATGAAGGAAAGGGCCTTTCCCAGACGGGAGCCAGAGCCTTGAAGGGGTGAATAGCGAAACCCGTTGTATGCCTGAGCACGTACTCACAAAACTGGAGTTACATCCAGCATAACGTGTACTGCTCCATATTCGCTTATACGTTTAGGCCTAAGCAAAACAGGAACAACCGAGGGTGCAGAATATCTCCAATGCATGCGTATATTGGTCTTTACTTCATACTTTAACGATGAATAAGCAAATGGTCGAATCATCAAGTGTTCGGACAGGTTATGCAACATCGTAAAAAAAAGCTACCTTAGTGCAAATCGATGGACTAATCCAAAACCTCACCTAATCATTTCAGAAACACTTTAGTAGCACATCTCGATAGGTAGCCCATGTCGACGGTAAAAACTACTGAGAAAACATTCACCTTTTCAAAACACCCTGCACTGTGGTGCTGAGGGTCCATAAACCCGTAATAAGGCCGTGTACGAACACATCTTGAAACCAATGGTAGCTGCACCCACTCGTCCAGTTAGCTTAGCTGCTAACGATGGCGTTATTTTAAACACCGGATGGGTCGACATTATTTGTCAACTGGGTTGCAGGCCTGCAGACGTTAACCTTGTGGTGCTACACGAGAATAAACCCTGTGGCATTTTCAATAATAAAAATCGTAACATGATTATACATTTCACATCAAGTCAATCTTGTTTACATTAAAAAATACCCATCAACATTTGACGATTGCTGACGTTTGTTCCACAGTTTACGGTAGCAGTCCGTGGCGGCCGTGTCCCTGGGTCATTGTTAAACATCTAATGTTAGCTACCTGCTATGGCTATGAGCTAGCAAGCTAGCGTCGCTAAAAAATATAGCTATCTTTACATACCATAAGTGTTCGTCGACATGATCTGAGACGAATCCCCCAACGAGTCTGATCAGAAATCTGGAGATCGCATTGACGAATTTCGTGTTGGAAATCACTCATGAACCGGGAGGATAACTAGCAGAATGCCGCAGAACTATCCACGGCAGTAGCACCAAACATGGCAGACGGGTGAACTGCGGTAAGTGATGCATTGTGGGTGTGGGGAAGACTCTGTTTACTGGTCTCAGATCGGCTTGCTCTGGCAAAACTGGGGATCCATTTGGAGATGGGTCAACCATATAAACAGACCGTGGGTCTGTGGATGTATACGCTTGGGAAAAGAGAAGCCATCTATCTGCAGACTATTGAACGCGATGTAGCATGCAACACATTTGAATTATGATCGGTTGAAGTGATCTTTCTAAAACGTATCTCAGCCTTACACAGTTATGTATGAACATATACATATATAGTAGCAAACTCGGGGGGCAGTACGTTACAGACTCGGCTCCCGAACCCGTAACGTCTGCATCACAGGCAAACACTCTAACCAATAACCTAGTTGACTGGTTTTGCCATTATTTTGCCCCAATCTTTTTGAGCGCCCAAATCTACATATCTGCTCCTTTAATAAGGAACTGGGTGGTTCACATACTGGACTGAGAGCTGAGGAAGACATTCAGTGGAATGTTGAAACGTACTCATATTTTAGTTTTTAAACACATGTCCAGATGACCTGATTGAACTCTTCTGACCTTGCTGACTACCTGGATTATTGAGCCTGAAAATATGCTAACCAGTCAACTAAAGGGTCCAATCCGTTAGCCAAGGCCAGCGAGCCTCTGTGAACGATATTCATGTAATCAGTCTTCTTTCCTCGTCCACAAGAGTCTGGAGAATCCCTAAATCACCCAATTTATATTTGTAAGTATGGATTGAATAAATCTTTGTAAAAAGATACTCACAACCACTTCTTGGCTGATATTGCCGCTTTTCGTGTTCCTTTCTTTGAGTGTCCCCCTTGGTACATTTCCCCTGGAACCAATCTCATTCTCTAGTGGGACTCATGACAACACATAGCCTTGAAAATTAACACCAAATAAATGCTATACCATCCAGAGGAGTAAATGCAACATCTCTAGTTGCTCCTGTAGTTTCTGCTTGTAGCAAAGCATCTCTGATGTCTATTTCACTTGGCATACATTCTTGAAATCCTTCTTTTATCAATTCTGAAAACAAACAGGCAAAACATGTGACAGCACAGAATAGCTAATGTTTCAGGCCAGGACCCTACAGTCTACACCCACCAAGAGGTCAGTGGCCACTCTTTTAAAGATGAGGATATGCACATCCTTGATAGGAAGGAACACTGGTTTGAACAGGGAGTCAAAGAGGCCATCTATGTGAAGTAGGAACAACTATCCTTGAACTGAGGAGGGGGCCTCAGGGTACATCTGTCAACATCTTACAATGCTGTGATTGCAACTATTCCCCAATCCTCTGTGAATAGAACACGTGGCAATTGTAGCTCCAGTTAATGGTCATGGTCATCTGCATATGAAACTGAGCATTGGTTTCGGTCCTTGTGTTACTGGCTTGTTTGTAAGGGTGGGGGTACCTGCAGTCAGTCCAAGGTCTATGGGTTCCTTTCACCCACAGGATACTTGCCATGCGGCAGTTTCTGAAAGGCTACGCTAACTGCTTCTTGGGTCTTATAGATTACTGTTGAGCCTATGGGTGGAGCTGTGGTCTTAATCAAAAATGGGGGTGGGTGGTGTTATTTTAGAACACAAGATTTGTCTTGTCTCGGGGTGGATTTTGCTGCCACTGACAAGCAGCATGCCATTTTCATGCTTTTTCCAGAGATTTTAAATAACATCTCTATTTCACCGGCTCAGCACCGACTGGCACCATTTGAAGAAGACACTCGGGATTGCCCCTCAGTGTCACCCAGGATAGGGTCTCCTATGCTGACAGCATGGCAGCCTCTGGTTGAGGGAGCCGTCAGGGTTTTTGTCAAGGAGGGGGGCGGGGACTAGAAATGCTGCTAGCCAATCAGAGCAGTGATTTATTATGTTACTAACCTCCCCAAACAGTGCTGAAAACCAAGCAGCATGTGGTGAAGCCCAGCAACCTTTGGTGAATAGGAAAAAGGTCACGGATGTGCTTCTCAGAAATACCTCCTTTAGATGGCGTATCGGTGATAGGAAGTAGCTGACTGAGACACAGCTAATGTTGACTCCACAAGGAAGCGATGCATCCGTTGATGTTCATACTATGCATTGCTGGTAAAGATCTGTCGATGTGTCCACAGATCATTTCTAACTGTAGAGCCGCAGCCACACTGTTCCGTATGTTCCTCTCCCACCACAACCCTGGTCATTTTAGATGGAACTCATATGACAGTTAATCTTTATTCAAGTCAATGCTTTGATTCCTCTTCCCTGCAAGGTCAAATCCTTTTTATCTCCCACTACAAGCCCCTCACCCAATCTGCACCTGAGTCTGGGAGTCAAAGTTGTTGTGTGACTCTATACCGGCATAGACCACAGTAACACTCAAAGCCTCCAAATTCCTCCTGGGCTGACATCGTCAACAAAGACCCCAGGAGACACCAAAGGGAGGTGAGCAGTGAACTGAAGCCTCGTTGTATTGGCTCATTATGGGGTCCCGCAGTGAGGAAGAAGCCATTTTGTAGCACCACAAGGTCAATATCTGAAAGCCGGAGCGATGGAGGGGATCAGCCGTGAGATTTTTAATTTGAGAGAGCGTAGAGGGACTTTCCCAGCCACAGACAGTCTGTGAATTCTAATGGACTGCAGGGATTGTGCGGATAAGGGGCGGTGTGGGTGAATATTTTGGTGGTGTGAAACAGCAGTTTTGAACAGACACTCTCCACAGCCAACCTGCCCGGGTCAATCTGTTGCACTCGATCACTCAGTTTGGACCCCTGCACACACTGCCATAACCTGCTATGTTTGCATATGTTCAGTAGAATCAGTGGAAGGCTTAATTCAAGTACCTGTATGGCCTACAGTGAGGAGAATACACATGCATCATTGTTGGACACGGACTTTGACACATGTACGAATATTTCCGTTGCATCCCAGTTGCTTTCTTTATCCTACACAGCTTGCAGCTCACATTTGAAAGAATCCCTCCCCTTGAAATGATGGTGTCATGAGTTTCAGCTGCTACAGCCATAAATCACATTGATTTCAAGTCGTCGAGGTTTTCCCAGCAGGCCAGCACAGTTGCAGGTTCGGTCAGTGTGGCCCATCTCAAAACGTGCTGAGTTATTCTCTGAACAGGTGTTTCTGGAGCTGCGTTGGATATTTCCATGTGGATCCCAGATCCTCTTTCCCAAGAATGTCGGGTCCACTTCCACACACCAGTGAAAAGGGGAGCTGTCACATTCTATTATGGTGACCTCAATGATTCTGTGCCCTATTCCCAATCCAGTGGTTTTCCATAACAATGCAAATTAGAGGGTGCAAAGCCGGAGGAGACCAGACGTTTTCTTTTTCCCCCTCCCGAGTTAAAAGACAGAAGTTCTTTACAACAAGCCTATCTATTTGCTTTGTATGGACGCCTTTGACAGGATCTGAAATGCCAACCTGGAAGTTGTTTTTGTGTGAGACGGTGAGTTTGTGCCAGCAGCTCACAGGCATCACAGCCACTCTCCTCTGAGAACGAACATGCAGAGAGGAGGCATGCTATGCTCCTCATTCTGGATGGACGGATCAGCCTTTTGCTGAGCAGTTGCGTGAAAACTATCCTATTCTGCTCCGAAGGTGAAAAGACAGCGAGAGGAGTCTGGCTCAGTACACAAAGAAAGGCACAGATTGAGACCTTGAAAACATCATTCACTCCAATAGGCATTTAAACTGTGTTTCAGGAGTTTCAGAGCACACAGAATAATAGTGGGAAAGGGTCACATTGCTGCATCTTGGCATATGTTCACTTTATCCACGAGGGTGGGACTCAGACAGGGATCTATCTAGTGAGTGCAGAATATGATGCATATTGAGATGTGAAGTCAATTTTATTTGTATAATCCAGTATCATAAATCACAAATGAGCCTCCATGGGCTGTGCAATAACACGACATCCTGTTGTTAGACCCTCACATGGGATGAGTAATAATCCGCCTTAAGAAAAAAAAACTTTAACAGGGGGAAGATATAGGATTGAACCCCAGGGATAGCAGCAGAGGAGGGATCCCTCTCCCCCAAGAGACGCGCAGTGGCTGTTGTGCATGCAGAATAAAATACACTTTACACCAGAGTCCTTACATTTTATAATAAATCAATATGTGCAGCAAATGCTTCTCGGTGGGTGAAGTGTTAAATGACTTGCGCTGCATGAGCATATGGCTCCCTACGCCCCTCTCCCTGTGCAGAGTCTTCAGCCAGTGACCCACATCCGAATGTGATGAACTGCTTGACTCAGCCTGTTGTTTTGTTCGGCGCAGTGTCGACGAGTCTGGTAAATGAAGGTGGGATTTAGCTTGATCGGCTCCCATCATTGGTGGAGAGATTCAAAATCGGAGCGCCCATTGGCTGACGTTGGCTGTCAGTCTGGACTGTTTTGCCGTCGCTTCCCGCGCCATTCACCGTGAACGCGCAGGACGGCTGGGCACGTAACCGCGTCCAGACTGTCTGGAGTGTGTCTGAAACTGATAGAATTGGAGATGGAGTTTATTATTATGGTTATTTCAGTCTCTGTGCAGAATCACAAGACGCCGGCTGCCCGGGATTTGGGATGTACTCACTGTTCCAACGCCGCTAGCGACTTTCCACCCGGCATCCCCGTGTTACTCAGATGCAGGGATTTTTTTAAAGTTTCATTCTTGTCTACAGTGTGCCAGCAGACAGCTCTGTACGCACAGGTAAGGGAGCCACCGACAGTCCAAGTAGCTACACATACTGCTGGATGCCACAGCGTAGGCTGCTTAGACTAGGCGCCGGCTATTGTGTTCATTGTTAAATGAGTGTTTGGTTTGTTTTGGGGAGGATGGGGGGGTCGCCTGGCATAATCTTAATTGTTTGTGCTGCTATCAGAAAGTACGAGTCATACTTAATTAACACCAGGTCGCCTGAACATGTCACAACATTTTATTAGTTTAAATAGTGGTGCAGGGGTCGCGGCCACCCAACCCATGTTGTGATTTGTGGTGAGGGGCTTGACCTCCTTCACGCCGCACTTCAGGAGAGGACGCGCAGGTGACGCACAGGTGACGCACCTTCGCCTACGTCGCACTGTTTAACCCTTTGCGTGCTTTGCCTTGTTACTGACCACCAAGTTCTACCTGGACGTGTTTGAGGCTCACCGGTATCATGCGGTCACACTGCACACAGGAACGAACACACACACACACACTCACACACTCTCACACACACACACACCCTGAGCGGTAGTTTTCTGCCGCAGATGATGAATTAGAGACGAGAGGCTGCGTCGCTTCAGCCCAGATTCAACCCGGACACGTGTTGTCTGATCTCGTTTATTTGGAGTTCAGATTTAAGGTGGGTTATTTGTGTTCTACGCCGTCTCCAGCTCCCAGGTTCATGGAGTCGTACCACATCGACAGGGACGTTTAATGAAAGGGTTCCCAACCCCGGTTCTCATGGATCAACTTGGACCGCGGGTTATCCCTTGTTGTGTTAAGTACTGCTGCCATCTAATCACATTGGGTACTTGGTGGGACAGAGAACAAGTAGTACAGGGGGTCCTGAGGACCATGACCTACGGAGAAACGTGTGTCACTGGGTTGGTCCAAACATTAGCCTGCATACGTTGCCTTCTATTGCATGACCGACCTCTCTCAGCCTGGGAATAAAATCACACAACTGATTAAAAGGCCAGTGTTCTTTCTTCACCTGCATTTCGGGTGCATCTCTGCCACACCTTATTTGTGGTTGTTAACCACGGATGCTAGAAAAAGGATGACAACGAAGAAAGTAAGCTTCAACACATGAGTAAATTTCAAATACATTTTAACGATGGATTCATTTTTGTTTATCGAAGTGTCCATGAGCAAGACACTGTTATTGATCTGCCCTGTGATGGACTGGCGACCTGTAAGGATGTGTCCCCCATCTTTTGCCCAATGAATACTGAGACAGGGTCCAGTTCCCCCGAGATGAACGCTTGGCGATGGATAAACTTTAAACATTCTTCTCAGGACCACAACTTAAAATGAAGGCTCCATTTAAAGAAGGATATGTTTCTGACTAAGCTGATGGGAGCACTACTCATTTAGACATTATCCTATTTTTCTACTTTATCCATCACTGTATTGATATTCTAAGTAAAATACCTGATGTAGTTCCAAACATTTAAAGACATACATGCAAGATTTCAGAACCAGTTTATTGGCTATGTGGGTTTTCACATACATGGAATTTGACCGGTCTCATGGCTCTCAGGTAGCCCACTTCACATAGACTGTCAACACAAAACATCAATCTTCAGATATATACAAAGGGTTTGAGTATACAGTGGTGAACAAACGAGGATAGCAGGTTAATTTTGCATACGTACCCGAGGTAGATGATGGACATGGGAGAGCACTCTAGTATATGTGCAGCATAGATGAGATATAGCATTGGAATTTGACGATGTCAAGGATACGTCTAAATGACAGCCCGTTGAAAGTAACTGAAATAAATAATAGAAAAGAAAGATGGCAAGGAACTCGACATCTCTACCTGAGTGCTAGCTGCTCATCTGGTCCAGACACCTGTGCCAACTCATTAAAGTTGTCTGCCGACGGTAGAGTCATATGACTAGGGGACCCCCCCCAAAAAAGGTCCCCCACACTCAGACAGACACACAAACGTCTCATCTGTCAGGTCAAGATGGCGGCCACGGGACGAAACGTCGGTGCACTTGACTTTGCTTAGACGCTGACACCCCTTTTCGTCAACCCAAAATTTGCAGATTTAAAAACGGCATCTGTTAGTTTATCTACATTTTTGTTTGGCTCCTTATTAGTAGTTGACCGACCCAAGTTTTGTAAAAGCCTTCCTCCTAGGGTCCTTGCTCTGTTCGTGGTTAAAACGTTGGTGGCCATTTTGTTTCATTTTTGATTGTGTAAGTGTGAGCCACCGAAAACTCTTCTACAATCCCCAATTTTTGTCGTTTCGGTAAGATTTTTAATTTCTGTTTTTGTATCATTTTTGTGAGAAACGATTGCGAAGAGCAGGATAAATTTGTAATGTAAAATTATTGATATTAATACAACTTGGATCAGTATGAAAAATATTTCTAATGCTAGCAAATGATGCTAGCAACCACGTTTAATTTGATATTTCACCTCAATCTTTTTTCGATTAATTTGGATTCAAAACCATCTGAAGACGTCAGAATATATTTATGAAATAAGCTACTCCTTTAGTTTTAACTTGAATGAAATGTTTCTTAGTGATTCTTAAGTAGGTAAAAGTAATTTAAAATGTGTCAAATTTGAGGGGAAAAAACCTTGCTATCCCCACTGTCCATAACCACTCATTCCAAGATTCAGTATTTTACTGTCATAGTTGTATTCCCATACAGGTTATTCCCAGGTTGTATTCCCATAAAGTGTTATCCGTAGTGAAACCGACAATCATAAAATCACCGTTCATGTTCATGAGGAACAATGTTCCAGAATCTAAAGTTGTTAGACTGTTTGTTTCCTGTTGTGCACCAACAACCTGACCTTACCCTGTGTACTTTTAACGTGACCAGCAGTAAGCTCAGAAAAACAAGTCAAGGACAGATGCCTTGACTCCTCAACGTTCACTTTTTAGAGAAATCTTTTTGAGCAGTGGTTACAATCAGTGCCCCAAGCTCCACTCTGACAGCACAGGTTATTTCCACTTAGTGAGTCTGTGATGTTTATCTGTTAGCCCTATCAGTGACCAGCCTGGACAGATCACTTCATTATTACTTGCTCAGTGCATACCCATTGTCTGTCAGACAACTACGTTAGTCTCCCCTTGTCATATTTCGTCATAGTTTTTGAGTGCCCTTTGACCGTCTTTTCGCTAATGTCACTTCGGCCACACGTAAGCATGCATTTGGTTTTATTTATTGCAGGCGTGCCCAAAAACCTGACCCAGGCATTTGGTAGGAATGATTGGAGTTGCTGTTTTATAGGTAAGATGTCAAAACAGAGTTTCAAAGTCAATGCTTTCTCTCAGTGAATGTTTGTTTTAAGGCGGCATAGGTCAGGGAATAGAGGGTGTCTAGTAATCGGAGGATTGGTGGTTCAATCCCCTTTCCCTGCAGAAAGTCTGTCGAAGTGTCCTTGAGCAAGGCATGAGCCCATAACTGATCCCCAGGCACTGCAGCTAATCACTGCGCCTATATAATTGTATGGGTCAAATGAAGAGAAGAAATTTCATTGTATGTATATGTATTTACAATGGCAAATACATAAAAACCTTCTGAAGTTATATGCTTCTGCTAATTTCCAATTTCACTTTTCTCTATCTCTGTGTAGTATGTAGCGGAAAGACTCTGAGTGTAAGGTAAGCATTTATAAATAATAAAAGTCAAGGTATCACAACTGATATTTTCATAATTGTTTCAGTAGTCTTCCTAATCAGTTTTCCTTTCTTTAGTCTCTCCCCGACTTTTGCAATTTTGATTTAAATTTGATTCTGAAAATAGAATAGAAATCTGGAAAAAGGACTGAAATGGAATGGAAAGAGAATATAAACTGCTCAATGCTATGTCACGTTCTTTCTGGTCTTTTTCGTATGGTTTCCACATCGAGTGTAAGATCATGTCTATCTTAACAACAAC
This sequence comes from Regalecus glesne, assembly GCA_900302585.1. Lineage (NCBI taxonomy): Eukaryota > Metazoa > Chordata > Actinopteri > Lampriformes > Regalecidae > Regalecus > Regalecus glesne. Next base: position 8,572 of record OMLC01007241.1, on the reverse strand, counting down.
AAAGGTTGCTCAGTCGTTTGATGCCATGTTAATCTTCCTCTGACACAGGAGACTGAGGATTCCTTGCAGTGGGCCACCCCCCTCATGTCTTCAACAGTGGAAATGTGCTCACCCATGGTAAGATCTATGTTGACCTGTTCATTAAAACACATATTTGGACACGTTTAGAGTTGAGAAGAGCAATTCTAGGAATGCTTTAAGGTGCTGTGGTGAAAGTGTTAGCGCCTGAGGGTAGAGACAAGTCTGCTGCATGGACCGGTATTTACAGAGAATTAAATGTGGGTTTGCATCGCACAATCTGGCTGATGGAATGCTGAGAAATGGTACATAGCATCTCGCTCTGGCATTCATTCATTTGCGCCATTGTTTTTATTAACCCTGTGTCCTTTTAAAAAAAATTTCATAAGATAATTATAGAAGTGGATTTGGTAACTTTCACCAAAGCTTGCTTAGCCAGGATGCTTAGCCAGGAAAATGCTGATGCAAGAGAGGCTTAGAATCTTCATACTGCTTTTCTATTGGCTGGTTGTCTCCACCCACAGTGTAGTCACGAGGTGTAGCATCATGATGATGTCAGGAAGAAAATAGGCTTTCATCTTGGCTCTAATACAGCTTGAGATATAATTGAAAGATTTCTAGGGTTGTTTCTGTTTACATTTAGACATAAATTTGAGCTTATTCCAGGGGACTACACTGTACGATACTGGCACCTGCCATTGTACATAAATGATGGACTGTTCATGCTGCTAGCCTTTGCTGCATAATGACGCAGCTTTCCCAGGAATCAGGGTGTTCCCTTTTCACATTGGTAGAGCATATTTTAAAATTAGGGCCTTCACTGTATTTTAAGGGGTCTCCTGGCAGTCTGCCAAAACATGGACCTGCTTTGCCTGTTCCCTTATGGCGGCATAAGATCTCAACTGCACAGCTGTGACCCTTGGCTGGTCCAGGCCATTGATAGCTCAAGGCCAGCAGCGTCCATTTTAGGTTTTGGGCTGTGGGTGAAAGAGTTTAGCCATAATGTAGCTTCTAGAAAAGGGGGAACTGAATTTGCAGCTCTCTGCGGCAGAAATGGGGCGATTTTTTTCCACAGAAAAACAAACTGCATTCGAACGTTAACAATTTTTTTAGCGAAACAGTATATGTGGGTTTTTTATTGTTTTTGATTAGGTTGCCATTTGTGAAGCACTGTGTGAGTTTATTTCCATAAAGGGTTAAATTTTGGTTTTAATGTTTCTCTTAACATATCGATTTATATTATGAATGCATCAAACTCAAGACACAAATTGAATTGAGAATTTAATGGGCAGTTTCATCACAAATGATTAAATTCTGCACATTGTAAAATAATATTGTAACATTGGCAATCCGTGATCATTAAAATATTTTTCATGCGTTATGCGCTGTTATACGTTTTATTCGGTTTGTACTTTTGATGCTGCGTACTTGATGAAAGGAAATTACCCAAACTATGTATTCCATAAAACGTATAATGAGAAATTTGTGTACTATGGACACCGAAAAATATTTGTTAAAAATAATTATTGCATTTTATTATTTGCTTTTTTGTAAAAAAAATTAAGCACAAATGTTATGCTATTTAGTTTATCCGTTTGGTTTGATGAATTTACTTTTTTACTATTTTGGATTCAATGTACTTATATTTACTTGACTTATCGAATATATGGATTTCACTATATAATTATATGAAATAGGGAATATTATACAGGGTACAAAAAAAACAGCCTACAGACTCGTTACGCGTAGTACCTATAATTTTTGGACTAAAATGTGTTTTATGTGGTATTTTTTCCATGATTTCATTATAAACGTTCCTCAGAAAGATAGTCACTTTTTCCTGATAAACAGTGTTCTGATTTTATCTGTGCCTGTATTTTAACAATAATTGTTAAAAACATTCTAGTTAGCTGCTTTAGTTTGATTATAGGCTATGATAGATATTATTTTACGGAGTGGGGCTGACTGATTCTACAATATTTGGTTGATTATTAGCTTTAACTACTATTTACAACATATAATGTCAGAAGTTGCTCTGCAAATAAATATTAGCTTTACTGGTTTGATCTATATCACACGGTTCATGCCTTTATTTACTCATTTAAGCATTTTACTCCAATGAAAATAATACTACAGAAAAAAAACTACTGTTTAGTTTCCGTGTTATAACCATCAGTAATCACATAATTAAAAGTGATACATCTTTCTGAATGAAGTCACCTAGCCCTCTAAAAACTCACTGTCCACCTCATGGCTTGGTCGGATTGACTGTATATTGTGACACTGAAAGTACCACGCATGTGTCAAAGGAAGTGACCTTGACCCTCTGAGTACTTGCTTATGTCCACTGCTAAGACTTTGCCTGAAAGCCGGGCCATGCTGCTGGGCCACCCAACACAACCGTGGCTGTCAGCCGCACATTGAGCCGGGCCTCCGCTCTATCGCTACCAAAACGAAGAGAGAGAAAAGAAACTTTGGGTTTATGCATGTGTTGTGGGTTCATGAGGAAGAATGAGGGAGGAATTCCCACTCCTCAGATTAATGTCAGGTTTGCCTGCACTTAAATGTGCCCCTTTTTACCAAACCGGTTCACTCTTTTTGATCTGGCAAATAAAACAAACACTGCATGGTTCCGTGCTAGAATGTGGGATATACGAGAATGTCCCCATCTTGGCTGTGTGACCAGTAGTTTGCTAAACTATTTCAGCTGGTGTTGAAGTCAGAGCCGAGTTTGTGTCAAAGACATCATTAATTAACTTTGGCACAGTTACTGACATTTTTGGCATTACAATTTATTTCAAGATGCAATATTCATTAGAGTCTGTTATTTCTATTGAACAATGCCTGTTGAGTGTGCTCTGGTTTGTGATACCCAACTAATGGAGTGACAATATCAATGTCTGCTTTATCGGATGGACTTTTTAAGGAACACATCTACCCTCTTGGAAGATGGTTTCTGAGATAGGAAATTTGTGTGGGGCCAACAGTGTGGCCCCTTCCAGCATCTCAAGGCTACAGATCCTTTTTTCTATGTTTGAAATGACACGATTACCCTCCAACTTGGTCAAAACCGAACAGCCAGCAGAGGTTTTGTATGTGAGGCGTAAACCACAACATCAGCTGAACATTAGATCCTCATGATATACAGGCTTGCCTACTTTTTTCTTCCCTTTCCCTTATTTTTTTTCTCCAGAGCTGCAGAGTGAACATAAACGTCAAACTCCACCATGTTTGAAAACATCATCACCTTTAAGCAGTTTTGAAAGGTAAGTGAGTTGCGAGCTGTCGTTGACTTTGGCGCTCAGAAGTAGTGTTGTGCGTCCGCCTGTGTTTTCCTCCACTGATTGTGATGCAGCCGCTGTTTAAATGTGCACACACAGCATGTCCGTTCAACTACGCAACACTGACAGCTCCAGCATATCTTCCTGTTTTCATTTGACTGCAAATCCTTCAGCCACTGCTTTTTAAATGGGGTGTACTCATCTATAAAACTCTCATAAGAGGTACAGAAGAACAAAACCTGTAGACCTCGACTGGCCACCATTTGTTTGACTGCAGTGCAACGCAGCATGGCTGCTTGAATTAAATGGCAGCCTGACAGAGATATTTACTTCTTGGGAGAGGAAACTTTGGCCCACACTGAAACTTTTGTGGAATATGTAATATTTGAAGCTCAACTTGATTTGTGACTTAAATTTGATTCTGAAGTTCCAGAGTCTGCCACATGCTTGGAAATGATTGGACTTCAACTAAAGCCTGTAACGTGAATACATAATGTAGGATGTATGCACCACGAAGTGGAGCAATACTTTTGTATCTGTGTGAAACTTAAAAGTTTCAGGTTCTGAAACACAGAAGTCATAATGTTTGTAGACCTTTCATTTATTTTGTATATTAGGTTTTGCATATTGGTTTATGGGTTCCATTATCAAAAAATATTTTATTAACAAGATTGGGAACTTTTTAAACAATATATTGAATAGATGTAGTCCCTAATTATGAATTAATCTGCTCTCCCATCCTTCAGAAAACTCCTCCATACTCCAGCAGAATGGAGGTTTGTAACAATGCCAATTCAGGGGATTCCCTGAAGTTCTTGTATGTATGGCATTTGATGCCTATGGGTGTGTTTGCATTTCTCTCTAATTGGGGCTTATTTAACCTCACCTGGAATACCGGTTTCGCTCCGTCGTGTGACCTTTAGTGAATTAAGATTGCAAGGCAAAGTCGCAGTCAGTCGACCCTGCGGTACATCATAGCTGGAGGAGGCCGTACCATGACTAATTAGTAAATCTCACCTCTCTTAGAGGTGAAAAAATGATTTTGTGTGTATGAGGGATGGGCCTTGATGAGTAAATACCCACCTGCACTAAATTGGGCTAACTTAATAAGTCTCCCAGGAGTTTGACAGTGAATATTTCATATTTCACTGATCTTCAGCAGCTTTCTTGCATGTTTTAGGCCTAAGTGTGACTCTTGGCGAGACATCTAAGATGGCTAGAGGGGAGAGGCAGACTGCAGGGTCTCTTTCCTGCTGCACAATGGCATGGAAAGGTCAGGCCTAATGAAGTCGGGGGTGTGACCCCCAAGTATTCAGTGGCTTTGCACGGGTCCCCATCCCAGTGCCGCGACCATTGGCGGTTAATCCCCTTTTGATCCTAATTGATAGGCATTAACGTGATCCTTATCCAGGAGTTGTGTTTTGTCTTCCCCAGCCCTTCACTCTGGGTGTCAGTGACACACAGTGTGAAAGCGTTAAACCAAATGTGAAATTGATATTTTTCATGTTTGTGTACTTGAAACCTGCCGGCATTCTGAACAGCAACACAAAAGTGCCCAGTGTTCAGCTTTTGCCCTCTGAAGCTCTTAGCAGGACTTATCACATGACCCCCTGAATCCGAGTGCGATGTGAATGGTACCAGCCCATTTCAAGTTTGTTTTTTCCCCTTTTGAGCCCTTCTTTCTTCATCATTATCCTACAGGTGTTAACTGCCCTTAATTGCCCACTAATTATCCACTTAATCTTGTTTTGTGGCAACTCCACAGCTTTGGGTGGAT
>OMLC01007236.1:5755-25419 GCA_900302585.1 Regalecus glesne | reverse complement strand
TATGCAAGTAAACATTTGGTACATTATTGGGTACACGGAGATAATCCTATCTAAAATCCAAGTAAATTGTATTTTAGAAGACATTATTTCTCACAGAGTATTAATCTTACCTGTAGACAAAGTCAAATCTAAATATAGTATAAAGGGTGGTGAGTCATAAGCAAGATGGCCACTCCATCTTCTGTTATAGGAAAACCTGATATACAACTTTAAGGTAATTTTTATTGCTTAGATTTTGTAGAGATGCAGCTGGTGACACTAAGCTCAGCACATCATTATGACAGCCACTTAGAAGGTACATAAACAATCTGATATATCAAACTGAGAGCCACATCTCAACAGGGGAATCGTGATCACACAGACAGTCCCTTAGCAGATGTCCAGAGCCAACATCCACAGCAGGGTCTGAGATGAGAGGCAGGCGTCCCAGGGAAGTTCCATATTAATGCACCGTTAATCCAATAGCTGGTGAAACAGCTAAATGCTTATTTTACAGATATAACTCATATCTGCAGTTAAAATGTTTTTCAAAAGAGTGGCGTCTGAACTTTGGCTAAAATAATTAATATTCCTGACGAAAGACTTGGAAGTTGTATTAAACGAATCATTACAAATGTGAATCAAAGACGCAATAAAGAATGGATGGATGAAGTATGATATACCTTCAGTGTGACAGTGATAACCATGACTGTGAAGACCAATGTTCCAAAAGTCCAGTTTCCAAACATCTATGAAAGAGAGACAGCAGTTGACAAAAATAAAAGTAAAAAAATTAGAAAAATGCATCGCAATAAAAAAATAAAATACTATTAAGCCTGATTTCCTTTCTCGTAATAAGAACCAAAAAAGGGCTCTGGGCTTATTTTTGCCAAGTCTTACATTTTGACAGGACTACCATATAATCTGTTTTCATGGGCAAGGGACGCACAGATGTGAGCGGACACAGCTGGTAAATACCACAATACTTAACCTGTGTTAGGTTGAATGTGGCCAAAAATTAATCCCGGTGTGATGATGATAGGAAAAACAAGTGTAAAACTGGAATGTGTGCCAATACCGCAAGTTGGTTTGTCATTGACTACATCTTAAAATAAAATTCAACAACCTCAAAGAAAAGCCTCATGTTTAAGGAGACAAATGCATGTCAATAAGGTTTCTTCTTAAACATTATCAGAGGTAGAACTCTTGATGAAAACAGAAATTGTAAATGTTGTATGCAAAACCTAAAAATACTTAACCCCAGTGAAACATGCATTCAACCACAGAGCAGACTCTTCTTACCAGCTGCCTGTTAGCTCGCAAGATCTGAAGACATGCACAGCCACAGCATGAAGGAAGGAGAAGGAAGAAAAGATGAACGAAAGAAAGAATGGAGAGGAAAGAGCAACAGGAGTGAGAGCTTCTCAGAATCCAAAAAGTTAGACAAACAAGGTAGTCTTGATGGAGAGAAGTAAAGAAAGGTGAAAGAATGAAGTCACCAGAGCTAATAACTACACTGTTTAATAAAGGCAGACAGGCATCACCAAGTTAGAATTGTACCGACACACTGACGGACTGAAAGACAGGCAGTTGGGAAAGAAGAGAAACTGATAGAAACAAAGAGCGATAGAGACCAAGGAAGGTGAGATGTGCAGAAAGAGAGACAGGCAACTAACTCGGTCAATAAACTTGCACCGATTTGTAGAGTGCATTCAATTCATAGCCAGACTAAGAATAAACCCACCCATACAAACAGTCAAACGGAATTATGTTATTAGGATTCGGACAATGTTCTGTTAGTAAGCACAAGTCGAACCCTCAAAATAAAGATTTAATTGATGGAATCTGGAAAATATTTAACACAACTGATCACTTATCTGTGTTGTTTTTCCATGTGCCAGTGTGTAGACTTCAAAGTAAAGTAGCAAAAGGGAAAAAGCAATAACCCACACACCTGTCCATTGCCCATCAGGGTGGTGTCTTCTCCCATCAGTATGTAGGAGCCAAAGAAAAAGACAAAGGCATGACAGAAGCCCAACAAAGTCCAGTAGAGAAAAGTACGGAAGGACAGCATCGAGTTCTTGCTGATGTCCCTGTGGAACGAACACATGCCCACACGTTAATATAGTCTAAATTGCAGGTATGACTTAAGAGAATTTGGTAGTTAAGAAAATTCTTTACTTTAACATTCTGAAAAGGAAAAAACTTGGTGTTTTACACAATAGAGTCTAGATAGTATAGTGTGCACCTATAGCAGAACCCTGGAACTACTCTTACCTGTATAGGACAGGTTTAGTCTGTAGAACATGTGGATGAACCAGCTGTTCAAACAGACTGTACACCAGGATGGGTAGAGAGGTAAAGCAGATGTTGTATAGCGTCAGATACACACTGTCATAGAGGGTCTGGAACAGACAAACAGAGAGAATTACAAGCATTGCTCACATATAAACAGAAACATTCAAACTAAGCTAATCTTGGCTCAAGAAAAAGAGTAATAGTACACTGGTTTTTAGAATAGAATAGGTTTTTCTTCCATTTGCCACATAACCAAGGCCAGTAGAATTTGGTCTCTGCATTTAACCTATACTATATGCTTTTGTATAGGAGCAGTTAGTTTATAGAGTCAGATCCATTATATTACAATATCTAAGTTTAGAACAGGCTAGTTTAACTGAGCAAAAAACAAGTCAAGAATTATAACCACTTAACCTGAATTAAAACGCTCAGTTTAGTTCCTCAAAACCAGGTCTGTGGGAAGATCCTTCAGGTGATTTTATGTTGTCATCTAATACAGCCATACCATAGCTTTAAACATAGATTCTGGTGTCAGTGTGCAAACTGATAAAACCACCTCTGGAAGGATGAATTTGGAAACATTTATAACAACTTCCAATTCAGATTCAAACCCCTGAGTGGAAGAAATAAACCATCCTACACACAAACCAAAGAAGTAGAAGATGGCTTTATATAGGATCTTCAATGGATGGTCTTGATGAACTTGTATGGTGAACAACTAACCAATTTGCTGTAAATCTAATCCGATCCACCTATTGAAAATAATGAGAAACTAGTTACAGAAAAAACTAAAGCACCATAAAATTGATCTATCAGCTATGGCCAACTTGCTAGTTACTATGATGGTTTCCTGTATTTTGAAAAGTAAAAAGCCTCCACCCAACTGCGCAATCAACAACAGCTAAATTCAATAAGAGGAACTGTTGTGTACTGAAATTTCTGTTTCTTGATGGAAAGATATCCACAATTTCCATGTGGATATGTTCTAATGCCAGGGATAACCAAGTCACACAGGTCAACTGTACAAAGACACATAATGCTTGATAAGAGAGAGAGTGAGAGAGATAGCGAGAGACTTACTTGTTGTGAAAACAGACAGAAGAACTGGTATAAAAACTGGGGAGTGATAAAACACACATTCTAGAAAAAAGAGAAAGATTAAAGTCACATTTCAGAAAGACTGTAAGAGACAAAAACTTAAAGAGATGGTAGACAAGTATATAAGGGGTCTCTGAAGGGTGGTTTAATATGATTGCCTTTTTAATCACAGGCAGTGATATTCCTCAATGAACTGCATGATTTAATAAGCAAACAACAAAAAAGACAGTAAGGTAGATAGAATTGTTTTATTTGCTGTATTGTGTAGCAGCAGTGAGCGTAGTCACCGTGCAGTGCTCAGGGGGAGCAGTTAGGGGTTCAGTGTCCATCTAAAATGGCCTCATATACTTTAACTGTGATAGCTCAGTGGTAAAGAGTGCAGACCAGCAAATGACAAGCTATGTGTTATGGGTTCAATCCCACAGCAGTGCATCAGGAAGGACACCTGGCCTTAATGCACCACGGTCCATCTAAGTCCGCATCCACACCCCATAATGTGTGGACCAATTGTGACGCATTAAAAAAATTGACCTTTTTATACTTAAATGTATCCGATTATAAATCAATTAAACTACAACTAATGCCACAAAAAAGACTTTAAAAAGCATAACAGATCTACTTCACTTAATTAAACACAATCCATTCATTATTCTCATGCAAGTTTAACATTCCATTTCAAATGAAATACTAAAAAACATCATATGTAGCCCAGCTTCATCTAACAGGGAAAAAAGTATTTTACAATCTTGCTACTCTTGCCTTTTAGAAACAAATATTTCATAACAGAAAAAGTATTGCACAAGCCTTTAACTAGGGGTTACCTTGTAGAAAAAGTACTGTACAAGTGTAGCTATTCGAATGTAGTAGAAGTGCCCGTGAACCAACAGTAGTTTAGCCAGGAATCTAAACCTGGCAATTGCATAGTCACTGTTTCTCACAGCCTGACGACCCTCCTTCCCCATGATACCTTAGGGAAAAAAAGGGATACACAAAAATAAACACAAACTCTAAAAATACGAGACATCTGACCATAAAAATTGGTCATCAAGCACAGTGTTTTTTGGGTGTTTTTTTTACCTATGCCAACATGGGCCTCTTGTATCATGCTGACATCATTGGCTCCATCTCCAATAGCTAGAGTAATGGGTTTCTCTGGGGAGGATTTTAAGAGACGCACCACCTAAACAAAATATATCAACATAAGCTTTACTAAGTTGTTGGGATGATGCACACCTACAATGATCCCACTATGGGTTTTTAGGGAAAAGGAGCAGGTGGACAGGGCTTGGCTTTCAGACCTGGTCTCAATTAAGTGTATCTCTAGCTTTGCCATTGATTAGAGAATTGAAAGAAATAATTGTTTTACTGCCACAGGACACAGGTTGGTGGAATTTGCTCTCTGCATCTGGGTGTCAAACTCTGGCCCACAGGCCAAATGTGGCCAGCAGTGTAATTATATTTGGCCCTTAAGGCAATAAGAAATGACTACTAGAGCTGGCCCGCTGATGTTTTTTTAATTTGAAATTCGATTTTACATGTCTGCACTATTAAATTATATATTTTATGTAATAAGCGTTCCTTGTTCCATATTCAATGTCAAAGAAAAACTTGTTTGGGTCCATATTAAAACGTTCATTTGTTCAATTTTGGCCCGCAACACAGTTCAAGTTTTAAATTTTGGCCCACTGTGTATTTGAGTTTGACACCCCTGATCCAACCCATCCTATTATATAGGAGTAGTTAGGGGTTCAGTGTCTTGCTAAAGGACACGTCAACATGGTTTCTGCAGGACCGGGAAGTATTTAATCCACTTGCTAAGATGAACAGACATTTAACATACTGAACGCTTTAATGAAAAAAATAAGATGTATGTGGAGATACTGAGTTGGTACTGGACAGGCATTGGGTATGTATGTACCTTAGCTTTCTGTAAGGGGGCCATGCGGCAACACAGCACAGCTGAGCAGTTTTTACACACTTCCATGAAGAGCTTCTCATGTTCCCTTAGGGCTAAAGACAGGCTAGCTCCATCCACTACCAAGCCATGCTGGATAACATGGTCCTCCTTTATCCTGGACAGAGAGACAGAGACAGAGACAGAGAGAGAGAGAGAGAGAGAGTGTAAAAGGCCAAGGATACAGAGACTAAAGATTAACTAAATGGGACAACATGGTGGAGCAGAATGTAATTTGACATGGGAAAGGAGAAATTAATTTAAGCTTAAAGAGATTAATTAAAAATGAGACAAATGCTAAAAGCTAATTAATTCTTAAATAACAATGTTCTTATGAAGCCCTTTTTGCTTGTGAACTTTTGGGACTTTCATAACCATTTCCCCTTCTATTCCCATGGCAACACCATCCACTTCTCTAAGGCTTGACTCACTGCAATTACCGCATTTACTCGAGACTGACCACTCGAGCCACGGCCCTGAGGGATATTAAAACCACACTCCATTCACATAGAAAAATCACAGCAATGTACCGTTTCAACACTCTTTACACAGTTCTAGGATAACACAGCCATAGATGCATGTTTATTCTAATTCTAAACTTACAAAACCATGGTACCCAAGCCCACTTGGTTTTTCCTTTTGACTAATTTTGCATATCTAGACGTAGCTCCACAGACATTGCTGGTTTGATCCCACTGCAGGGCATCAGGAAATGGCATCCAGCCTTAATCCCCCAAGCTCCATCTAAATCCATGTCCACCCCCGCAATGTGGGGACTAATCATAACATGTAAAACGGACCTGTCAGTATGCAACAAATGCTTGAGCACTTATCAATAATTATTGCTAATAAAGATGGGTTGAAAACGGTAACACACGGAGAGTGGAATTAAGTAAAATACCAAATTAAGCAGACAGCACCAGTAGGAGGCTTGGTTCAATAGTCAACATATTGCGAGTCAGACTTGCATTCTCCTAAGAGGGGATTCATCGTGGCGTCACTATATTATACTAAGGTAATTTTTTCTTAATTTAAAAGACCATTTTTATCTCCTAGGGATTTTATTTCCAAGTCAACCCCTACTTTTTTTAAACACATAAACACACACATTTGCACTTTGCTGTCTCCTACCTTCTGGCCAGTCTACGGAGCTGCTCAGCACATTCATTGTCAGAGCGTTGCTGTAGTAGTTCTAATATGTTCATAGTGCGGTGGAAGTGCCCGCATGACAGGCTGACACTGATCGCCGTCTCATGTTTGTCCCCTGTCAGCACCCATACTTTGATTCCTGCCAGGCGCAGTGCCTCAATTGTCTCCTGGACCCTGTCCTGGAGTCTGGGGACAGGTAACAACATACATGTTCACAGGCAGGGCTTGTAGAAACATCCCCAAAACTCAAATAGACAGATAACACAAATCAACAGGTAGTAAAAGGGATTAATAAATGTGCATAAGAAGAATTGTGCATATTGGATGTGTGTAAAACCGTAGTAACTTCGTTGTTGTTTTTTATTCTTCTTAACATGAAAATCCTTCTGTTCAGTAGAACCAGCTTTACTATCTCAGAGAAACCTGTTTGAGTTTTACTTCAAAACAAGATACTCATCAATTTTGTACATTTACGTGTTTCTAAGAGGTTAGTATAATCCATCTATCCATCGTCAACCGCTTATCCAGTGTCGGGTCAAGGTGGTGGCAGGTTTCAGCCGGGAACTCCAAGTTTTCCTTTCCATTGCAACATCAACCAGCTTTGACTGGGGGGATCTCAAGGTGTTCCCAGGTCAGTGTGGAGATATAATCCCTCCACCTTGTCCTCGGTTTACCCCTTGGCCTCCTACCAGCTGGACATGCCTTGAAAACCTCATTTGGGAGGAGACCAGGTGGAATCCTTATTGGATGCCTGAACCATCTCAACTAGCTCCTTTCTACTTGAAGGAACAGAGGCTCTACTCCAAGTCTCTCAAGGATGACTGAACTTCTCACCCTATCTCTAAGGGAGACACCACACAACCTCCTGAGAAAACCCATTTCAGCTGCTTGTATCCGTGATCTTTTTCTTTCAGTCATGACCCAACTCTCATGGCCATAGATGAGAGTAGGAACAAACATTGACCAATAGATGGAGAGCTTTGCCTTCTAGCTCAGTTTTCTCCTAGTAACAACAGTTTGGTAAAATGACTGCAATACTGCTCCAGCAGCTCCAATTCTCTGATCCAACTCATGCTCCATCCTCCCCTCACTGTAGAACAAGAGCCCGAGATGCTTGAACTCCCTCGTTTGGGGTAAGGACTCATTCTCTACTCAGATTAGGTAATCCTCTGGTTTCCTGCTTAGAACCATGGTCTCAGATTTAGAGGTGCTGATCCTCATCCCTGCTGATTTGCACTCAGCTGCAAACTGACCCAGTGAGTGTTGGGATCACAGACTGATGATGTCATCAGAACCACATCATCTGTGATGCAAAAAGCAGTGATGCAATCCTAAGTCCACCAAACCCTAACCCCTCTCTTCCACGACCATGCCTTGAGATCCTCTCCATGAATATCACAAACAGGATAGGTGACAAGGAGTAGCCCTGGCAGAGGCCTACCCCCACTGGGAAAGGGCCCAACTTACTACATAAGCCTTCTCCAGATTTACAAAACACATGTAGACTGGAGAGGCATACTCCTAGGGCCCCTCCAGGATCCTTGTGAGCATAAAGAGCTGGTCTGTTGTTCCACCACCAGGACAGAATCCACATTGTTCCTCTTCAATCTGTGGTTTGTCTATCCTTTCCAGAACCTTAGAGTAGACTTTCTCAGGGAGGCTGAGTAATGAGATGCCTCTGTAATTAGCACACACCCTCTGGTCCCCCTTTTTGGACACTAGGACCACCACCCCTGTCTGCCACTCTTTAGGCACTGTCCTGGAATTCCACACAATGTTGAAGAGACGTGTCATCCATGACAGCCCCTCAACACCCAAAGCCTTCAGCATTTCTGGATGGATCTAATCAATCCCTAAGACTTTGGCCCTGTGAAGTTTTTGGCCAGTATCATGTACAATTTAAATATTAAAATTATTAGTTATACATGATCCACATTAGACAAGAAAAAATTTAATTTTATATTCAGTCTTTCAGGCAATCCTTTGATTCCGACCACATCTGCTAAGAATAGAAAAGACAGGGAAAAGAGAGAAAGACAGAGAGCTAGAGAGAGAGTCAGGGTGTAGGGTAGAGTGAAAGATGGCAAGGGTCCTTATGTCACAAGCAGATTGGGAGCAAATGAGCACACATCAACATTAGTCTCCGGGGAATGTCAGTGGTTGGACGCTGTGATTTCCCCCAATGTGAGACTGTTCCTTTGCCTGTGTGTGTGCATTTTATTGCGTTTCACATTTTCCTTTATATAAAGGCATTTGAAGCTCAGCTATCAAAAGTGTTATGACTAAACAAGGCAAATAGTGCAATTATCTATACCATCTTACGTTTCATTCATTAGCAGCGTTAAATTTTAATGTGTGTCTTTGCATTTGCCTGTGTTCCCATTCATGTAGCTTCCAGATGGGATAGTTTCTGTACATTTCAAAGCCTTGTTGCCTGTCCTCAACTACTACAGCTTATAAAATTCCAAGCATCAAAAGCTCTCTATGCAGTTAAAATCCTCTATCACTCGCTTCTATTTTTAAGGATTGTGTGGATAAGTATGCAACCCAGCCACTGGGGATACGTAAGCCAGTGCATTCTCCAAGCCTGAATAAATGGAGAGGGTTGCAATAGGAAAGGCATTTGTCGTAAAACCTTTGCCTAATCAAATATGCGGATCATACATCTGATTTCCATACCAGATCAGTCTCCGCCCGGATTATCAACAACCGCCACCAGTACTGTTAGCCAGAAGTGTGCCGATGGAAATTATGCTACTATTTGGTGAAGGAGAAGGAAAGAGGGGAAAACATGTCCAAAGGTAGCAGAAGAGGAGGAAGGGTAGGAGTGAGAGTCAGAAATTTGAATGTTAGCACTATGACTGGTAAAGGGAGAGAGCTGGCTGATATGATGGGGAAGGAAGGTAGATAGATATACTATGTGCGCAAGAGACCAGGCGGAAGGGGAGTAAGACCAGGAGCATCAGAAGTGGATTCAAACTATTCTGCCATGATGTGGATGAGAGGAGAAATGAAGTAGGGGGAATTCTAAAGGAATGCGAACATTAGAGGAACAGCACGGGTTGTTTGGTTTGGAGATTAAGCAAGAGAGGTGAGATTGAGATGGTTTGAACATGTGTGGAGGAGAGATGCTGGGTATATTAGGAGAAGGATGGTGACGATGAAAAAAGAAACCCACAGAGGTTTATGGATGTGGTGAGGAAGGATATGCAAGTGGTTGGTGTGCCAAAGGAAAGTGCAGAGGACAGGAAGAGATGGAAAGGATCATATCCTGTGGCAACCCCTAAGGCGAGCAACTGGAAGATGGAGAGGAGTGGATAAATATACATTTATATGGCATTCATTCCAAAGTCTGATGTTTTTTATTCTTTTAAAAAGGTTCTTTTGTGTAAATTAAGAGCTCAATAGGGGTAAGGTAGCTTATAACCCATACTAATCAATAATGAGTCTAAGTAAAGATAATTTGTCTAACTAAGATCTCTCTCTCTCTCTCTCTCTCTCACACACACACACACACACACACACTTCCATACTTGTCTTCCACGCCTGTTGCTCCCAGTAGCTGAAGGTCTCTCTCTATGTAGCTAAATGCCTCCTGCAGTCTCTCCTCTCGTTGCTGCAGGGCAGTACGTGCCGCATTCAGACGCCTGTCCACAGCAATGTATTCCTCAGGACTGAAATGACGACAAGCTACAACCAGGGTCCGCAAACCTTTCTGCAGAAGGGGGGAGAAGGAACAAAATGGGTCAGTAGAAGAATTTAAGCTAGGCATAGCATAGGGGACATATTAGAGGAGGGAGATGTGGGAAGAGAGAATGGCAGGAGGGAAAGAGGAGATATGAGGTGAGGGAAGGTGGGTGGATGGACAAAGATGGAGGAGAGGAGGACAGGAGATGGAAGAACCACAGTTTTGGGGAGATAGAGAAACATGAAATGAAGTAAATGAATGGTAGAACAGGCTAAGAGGAGAACGAAAAATGAGTGAAATGAAAACGGGGAGCGAGTGGGATAAGGAGGCACATTGATGTAGACAAAGACAATGCAAGGAATGAAGACAAGTAGAGATAGAGACAGAAATTTAAAGAAAAATAAACAGGAGGACAAAGAGACAGACAGAAAGCTAGTGAAACCCAACATGAGAGAAATGGATGTCAGGAGTTGGGGACAAAATGTTGTTGTATAAGCAACAAAGGATAGCAGAGGGAAAGACATCAGGAGGGGGACGGAGGTAGGGAGAAAGAACAGAAAAACCCAACACTGAATTTGGCTTTAAATCACAGAAGCAGCCTGAGGGGTCAGACGACCACAAATCAACCCTAGTCCTCAGTACTGAGTTCTAAAGACCAATGACCCAGCACAGGGGACTGGATGTGTCAGTGTCTGCATGTACGTGTATTCTTTTTGAGGTTAGGAATGTATAGCCCAATGAGAACAAGGAGAAATGGAATCAAAAGTAATTACTCTACTGGTGTGAAATGCCAGTCTACATGCGCACGCACGCACGCACGCACGCACACACGCACACACACGCACACGCACCCCCCCACACACACGGTAAAATGCGGATCAATAATCGGATAGGAACAAGTTTTTTTAGGGTATTAATTGCAAGGTAGAAGTTCTTTGTATTCCATATAGGCAGAATCTGTTGAACTAACAACTATTAATGGAAAGCTTCATTAGTATTTCTATATTATCTCCAAATTCATGTCAAAAGTCTCCAAAAGTTACCATACACATATCTGCTATTTATATGGCAATGAAAATGGAGAGAGAATGTGGTCATCTCCAAAAGGAAAAATAGTAATTTTTATGGGGCTGGGGACAAAGCAAATTAAAAATATGTCTATCTAATTATGCCTGAATGTGTGTGTGTGTGTTTGTCCCAGCCTGTCTGTAAGTGGATTCCTCACCAGAGCAAACTCATCCACATGGATTCTGGTTTTTTCTATTTCTCCACTAATAGTGAAAGGCAAGATGGCTGACTCTGCTCCCTTAGTGAATAGCACTTTACCACCTACAACAAAAGAAATCACAATAGATATAAAAATATATCAAACTCTGAAATATGCTTTGACAAAGCTCATATTAGGTCATATAAACACAGAGACCTCTACTATGTAATTATGAATAGCTAACACCATTGGCTCAGTATGTATACATTATCCATTGACTATATCCCCACTCTAGACTTTGAGCACGTAGCATGACATGAAAATGACATGAAACACAGAAGTAGCTGATGTATATATCAAAATGTTCATCATTTGGCCCACTTGGCAGTAGATGATTGCATGTAACAGGCTTGTAATGTGCAAGATTGAAAGAAATCACTTGAATTACAGGAATATTTTGATCCTTATTTGTTGAGCACTCCCCTCTGTTGGTGGTTTCCTTGAAGAAGTTTTATATATTTGGACAAAATCAAGGCCAAACCATGCCATGTTTTTTCACCCCAAATATTGTTTAATGAATACTGATAGCAAAAATACCCTTTGCCAATAGAAAAAAGACACAATTCAATCAGTGCTCGAGATTACCTCTCTTTGGGGTTTTGCCATACAAAGATTAGGTCGAGTTTCCCTACCCTGGTAAATGAATTGCAAAGATAAAAAATATGCTACAATTTTATTTTGGTGGTGGGATGACTGAAAATGGCATTTAAACCTGTTGTTTTGCTCAACATAGTTTTCAAGTGTTAGGGAAATATAATGATCATTGCAACTATGACAAAGCAAGTAGTTTTGGCTAAAAGGTCTTTTAAGCTGCACTACTGCCAAAACTGACGACTGCGAAATTGGAAGGGGAAGTATGAAACTTAGCCTCCACCAATCAACCAGGAAAAACTGACCCACAGGACTCCAATAAATGTAGATGATGTTAATGTTACTTACCTGAGGGAGTCTGCAGTATGACGCTCATTCTCCTACGGTTGGCATCGAATTCTAATACATGGAGCAGTTTATACCTGACAGAGACAGCAGACAGAACAATGCAAAGTTCACTGAAAGGGAATGAGCATTGGATGTAAATAATGCACTCCTTTTTCCACATGATTGGAAGATAAAGTAAAGGTTCATAGCACTGAATAGAATTTTCAGTTTGTAAGACTGATTTTTGTTGTTGCTCATTGTTGGTTTAGCTTCCACACGTCAACCATGAATAATTTATTTAAACAATTTAACATGACTTGAGGAATTTGTCAGCCAAGAGAAATATTAGATAAGACTTACTTTTCTGACTTGCCAAAGGTTTTGATTTCCATGGTGTCTCCATTTCTGCCAGTGAAGGCCACTCCCAATCTGAGGAAAGAGATTTTAGTTAGATTCAAGGGTGCAGAGGAGAATTTTCTTTATCAGCTTTTTCTCTGGCCACTTCATTCAAAAAGAAAATATATTCATCAGTGTGCCGTTGTAGCTCAGCAGTAGAGTGCGCACTTTGGAAACTGCCAAGCGAGATATTGCAGGTTTGAAACCACCGCAGGGCACCAGGAAGGCCACTCGGCTTTAATTCCCTAAGCTCCATCTAAACCTGTGTCCACCCCCACAATGTAGAGACTAATCGTGACATATCGAACGGATCTATGCCAGATTATAGGTTTTCTTTCTCAGCCCTGACAGTATTTTGTCACATCCTCTCCCGTGGACTGGAAGTTCCACCCTCTAGTTTGACTTGGACTTTAATCATAACGCTGACCTGAATCTAGTTCGTGTTTAGAATGGTTTCAGTTTGCGACTTATAGCTATTTATAGTAACCTTGTCATGCAAGTGTCTCATTTAAAGAGAATAAATACGAGTTTCTTCCACCCAAAACATTCAGGTTCACAAGTACCAAGTTCTTTTTGGGATCCACAATAGCTGTTGAACAAACTTGTCTCTAAAGCAATCTTACCTCTTTGTCGCTTCTACTAGAGCTTTCTCATCTGGCGAGGATGCGTAGTATTCCATGTAATTGGCTGAGAAGCCATTGGCGTGGGAGAATGGGTCCCCGCCTCCTATCAGACAATCAGGCTGGTCATAGCTGATCTGAACCGTATGACACAATGACACTGCCTTGAGAAATAACAGCTCCTCTCCCATCTACAGAAGGATGAAAGGAAAGGAAAGGGGTGAGGTTAAGGGGGTGATGTAAATTGTAGAATCTGTATGAACGGCTTCTTAATCTTTCTAATATTGGTTTCTTTGATTCATAGATATAAAAATAAACCAGGCATAATGTATTTTCCAGGAAATTGTCTTTGTGACTTTTGTGCAGCAAGCACCGACTGCTGAATCAACTACTTCAAAAGTGGCAAAAATAATGGTACATGGTCATCATTTCTCCAGCTAAATTTGATATCAAGTCCAAATCTACACTAGAAGCATTACATAAGCGTTACATCAGTGATGTGTCAAGTTGCATCATGATTCAAGCTTTCAATCTATTCCAGGAGTTTAATGTGCAAATTTATCTAGGCGGGTTCTTCAGTGGTTCATTGTTTTCCTTGTTTCCTTTATGATATTTCATTAATTTAACCAGCTGTGCTACTGACTGTTGTTTGTAATATTGCACGTTTCAGAATACAAGATAGCAAAATTGACTTAAATGGAAATCCCTTAGCTTTAAAAGTGCACATCTTCGGCATATCTGATAAAAACATGTCTGGTGTAGATGAGGGTTAAGTGAGTTGTCACGGCAGAGCAATGATCACAGCTTTTAACATGGTACTGAGAGAGAAGAATAACTTGAAATTGATATATACCACTAATTAATTGATAGTTTTCATCTGACCTCGTCATAGCTGTCTTTCAAACCATTAGAATATTTGATGGTTTGCTCCCTGGTCTGATGCCTCACTGATTAAATTGAGAACAAAATCCGATCTTATAAACATAACCTTCATTTTATGAATCTTTTGGCATTGTGTACATGTTTGCATGTCAAAAAATGTGTTTAGTCACTGTATCTGAAAATATATCCGTGTCTGTACATGCATATGTATGTGTGCGAGAGTGTATATGAGATACCAGATGAGGTGTAGGACCATCAGGCACATCATCCATCAATCCCTCTGGCATCAGTTTGCCATTGACCTCCTGGTACTTCGTGCCATTAATTGAACATTCACGGAACTGCATCTCATTTTCTGTTAGTGTGCCCGTTTTGTCAGTAAACACATACTCCACCTGGACAACATATTTGGAACAAATGTTTGGAATATTTAAACCTAGAATCTGGAAGTTTTACCAGCAAACAAATATGTTCTTTGATAAATACAATAGTGGATATCTAAATGATAGATGCTTTTGTTGGTGCTCATTTTAATGGCAATTTTCATATTGGACTTTTCCAGAGAGAAATTATTTGGCACATAGTGTATTGCAAGTGGATAAGGAAAAACAAACTAAGAGGTAGTCCAGCATAATCACTTTTGCAATTCCCATTTTCAGCATTGGTGTCAGTTGGTTAGAAAAATTTAGATCTTCAGGATTGCAGCTGTAATTCGAAGATGTTTTATTTACCTTGATCATTCGACACTAGTTCCACATCCATTAACACCCATCTAGTCTCAAAGGGACAGAATACTCATGGCATACATATATGCAAATATTGACAAACGAGTATTTAGGGTCGTACTGCTACCATGTGAAAGAGGTTCTTTGTGCGTTTCCATACCTGCCCAAGCTCCTCGTTGAGGTCTGAGGTGTTGACCTGGGCTTTCTGGTCACTCTCTTCGTGGTAAAGGTCCAAATCCCAACCAATGAAAAATGAGCCAAGAAACTTCTGCATCTCCACAGTAACGTAGAGCGAGATTGGAATAATGAAGTTGTATAGAACCAGAAATGCCAGAAAGTCTGAAATGAACTTCAAAATCTGGTGAGAGAAAGAACAAATTTGATCACTAGATAAAACATGTTAAAAGAAGAGGGAAGAGGAGGAGGATGTGGAGGGGGGAACAAGTAACAAAGGAGAATTGAGGAACAATAAACAAGACTCAATCTATTCTAAAGCCCATGAAGAGAATATATATGAAGACGTTATGTTGTCAAGGACAGAGGGAAACTAGAAATTCTCACATAAACAGCAAGCAAGGGGAAAACAAAGCCCAAACCAAGAAGTGGAGAGGGAATATGATGCAGTCTGTCGAAACCTAGAAGTGCCTGAATATGAGCTGACCATAAGGATGTACAAAAGGAAAAGGAATGAGAAGAACTATAGAGGGCGTTAAAATACCCACCCAAAACAAATAAGCTGTGACCTTATCCATATTTTCAACTTTAGGATATTAGAATCTATTTACGGCAGAACGATACTTCGGCAGCTCAGTGGTAGAGTGTGCGCTTTGGGATCTAAAGAGCCGGAGGCTGCAGGTTCCAATCCATCATGGATTGTTAGGAAGGGCATCCAACCTAAATCCCTCAAGCTCCATCTAAGCCCTTGTTCACCCCCCTGCCCCCAACATGAGGACTAATCATGACATGTAAAACAGACCTCTTATTTACAGCAGAATAATAGATAGGGCAATGTTATTAGAATATACACTACAAAATGCTATACCAATCATGGCTCTCGAAATTAAAGCAGACAATTTTATAATCAGACATACATGTCTGGTTCTAATTTTAATCGTCAGCAATAAAAGGAGTGACTTAATTAAAAAACCTCCTATGATTTCGATATCAAATACAGAACCTTTTTATGAAAGCATGTAAAGTGATCCATCCTCCATTAAGAAATTACCCTTTTTGTGATGGGGTTGGGTGACGGACACAAAGACAGACTGAGATTTGAAAATATGCACTGCAAGTTATATTGGTTCCACATACTAAGAGGGCTAACAGATAGCTGGAGAGCAAACCACTATAAATCTAAAACATTCTCTTGTTTGCTAAGGCTGTAATTTCCTCTTTATCTCCAGGGCAAAGAGCAGCTGTTAAAAGAAGGGACACTTTTATTATAAAGAAAGGCCACAGATCTCACTTGACTGAGTTGTGTTGGCAGCCGCGCTACCCCATAACAATATCTTGAGGTACCGTGACTATACAACCAGCATTGGCCTTGGACTGCAAGTGTGTGTGGAGATTTGTCGTGGACAAACGACAAAGAGCCTCTATCTGTTCTAATCCTTTCTATCTATTTATCCTGGGATGTAGTGAAATATCCATTAATATCCATACTTTGGAAAGGAAACGAGGTTGAGGAGAGGGGCACAGGAGGGGCAAAGATAGGGTGGCATCTCAAATCTTAACTGTAGGCCGATAGTTTGTACCAATTAAAAAAACATAAACAATGCATGAATTTGATGGTATAACAGCAAAACCAGACCAACCGGACTACTGTTTCTCTCCTGTTCCGTCTTATGGTTATAAAAAGGCTCGTCCCATTTGTCTTCAGCCTGCCAGGCATACTTTAAGATGGTGCTTAGAACAGCTTCAAACAGCAAGATGCCCAGGTAGATGATCAGGTAGGTATTCATGGATCTGAAACAAGGGAAGGTTATCAGGATGTACTGAAATATACATAGAATTATTGAACACACACAGAGAGAGACAGAGAGCGAGACACAGAAAGAGAGAGAGAGAGAGAGAGAGAGAGAGAGAGAGAGAGAGAGAACTAACTTCTCAACTGCAGATCGTTTCTGGGACTTGCACTTATAGTTGAGGGCCATCTTAGACTCCATCCCTGTGTAAACTGCCACACCTGCAACAGCACACATGGCAGAGGGATAGTGTGGTCAAGTAGATGGACGAGGGTCTTCGTAACCTCAATCGACATCTACTCACTTCCCTTTCCCATGTCAAAAAGCATTCATAACGAATCATCTCTGCCACCAGAGTTCCATTTCAGTTCAAAACATGAAAAGGAGACTGGAAAATCAAGAAGGCTTGAGAGGCTACAGATCAGGATGTAGCCATGAAATAGAGAGCTTTGCTAGGTATAGTAGCTTTTTGAGCTGAGTGATGAACAGAAAAAAAGCGTTACACATTCAGGGTTCTTGTAAAGTCCATGCCTTGCCAGGTTGTCATCGTTTTGGTGGCACAAGGAGGATCAACAGCATACTAGGCAGGTGGTCATAATGTTTTGGATCATCAGTGTAAGTCAGGTGATGATGTGTGTGAACTGCAATTGGCATGAAAAAAGAATGCTCTATCCTGTTAAACAGGTTTATTTTTTAAACATAATTTCATTTGGCTCTCATAATATCCACCCACCAAATATCTCTTTGGTATTTTTCAATCTGGCTCCTCGCAGCAGCAAATTCTCTGGTCCCAGTGGTCTGACAGACAGACAGGCAAATAGATAGACACAAAAACACAGACAACCATGAAATAAATCAATGAAAGGCCAAAGAAATAAAGAAAGGGATATGACCACAGAAAAACTGCCTTATATGTTATCGAAATGAATATGATTAGGA
This sequence comes from Regalecus glesne, assembly GCA_900302585.1. Classification (NCBI taxonomy): domain Eukaryota; kingdom Metazoa; phylum Chordata; class Actinopteri; order Lampriformes; family Regalecidae; genus Regalecus; species Regalecus glesne. Next base: position 7,542 of record OMLC01007236.1, on the reverse strand, counting down.
ATAAACTAAAACACCTTGTTCATCTTTTTTTAAACCTCCTAAATTAATCAATATATTCTAATATGGTACTCTTGTTGTGTTTTATTATGATTCGGGCCAAAAATTGGAGAATTTTCCTTTAAATGTGAGGGTCTCCCTTGATGCTCTGGTATCCTACCCCAAACTACATATAAAATAAGTGCTGTTTAGGTTGAAGAAACACAAGTCTTCCACCTGAGAGACGTAACATAAAGACCACTACCACAGTATATGAATCTCATTAAACCATGTTTAGTGATTCAGAACTCACCTGACAATTTCTTCGCCATGTTGCGTCACTGTGATCCGGCCAACAAACCTTTAAAGCACACAAGTATTTCTGCTGAGTAGGGAAACAGATGTACCTATCCCTCCACAACATTTTTAAAGAGATTACCTCTGGTGTGACTAAAAATCCTAGTCAACAGCTGTGGCATAACCAGGAACATAAAGTTCAGTATTAGCACATTTGATGTGTGGTATATGGACTTATTCTTATATGGCACTTTTCTAGTTTAGCAACCACTCAAAGCACTTTACATCATATGCCTCACTTTGACCCTCATTGTGTTATACACACAACCAATGGATATGCATATCTGTATTCTGGGTGCAGCGATTACAGCATCCCATTTAAGCAGCCAAATATCCTTCTCTATTCCACTGCACTGCGGTGTGGAACTAGTGAAACAATGGCAAAAGAGACTTGACATTGTCCAAATATTGGCAATATGTAAAAAATGTTCAACCCATCAAAATAATGTAGCTCACCCACCATTTTTTGAGCACAATATAAACAATGAATTGATTCAAATGGGGTGAAACGGCAGGACAAAAGCTAAGGTAAATAAAATGAAAGGCTTTAGTGGGTGGGCATGAAAGGGGGCTTTCCAGAAGAAAGCTGAAATCAACTTAGCAATACTAAAGGGAGGTTTTATTAACGATGCTGGGATTTGGGGGAAACATTGGAATTTTAGTGTGACAGAGCCTTTCGAGATAAAAAGGGGTTGGTGGGTTGCGCAATCTTAACATTTTGAATGACTCAAAAATACACTATTCTGTCCTCAACTTGTCAGATAAGATAAAAGAGAACAAGAGTGATGAGGAGGAATTCAATGTAGGGAGCCAGTGTGACAGAAATTATGAGGTAGTGGGGACAAGAGGGGGCCAATCAGAAAGCATCACCATACATAAAACATCGTCACTCAGTGTCATGAGAATATGTGGATATGTCTTGGTGTCTGTACTGTAAATGATAAATGGATTTGTTCTTATATACCACTTTTCCAGTCTAACAACCACTCAAAGCGCTTTTCAATGAGTGCCTCACATTTACCAAGCCACACTGCGGGATACAAACCCACAATACCAGACAGCCAGGCATGTGCCCTACTCACTGGGCCACTGCGGCTTATACTTGTACTGTATACCTGTATAGGTCAGCTTCAGGTTGTTGACACTCCACGACAGCCTGAAGAGCCTCCAGTCTGGACACAGATTGGCAGACTGCTGTCTCTGCTACAGAGTAGTGGGTCTTGAAATATGAGAAAGACAGAGAGTGATAGAAAGAACTTAAAGAAATATATATAAGAAATAAGTTTCTGGTGGAAATCTGAGGTTGGTAGAAAGATGGCATTTTGTAATTGCAGTTTCAAAGACTCATTTTGTTTAATAAATAGGGGTAAACGTTGCATTTATACATAATGGCATTAGTACACTATGATCACCAAATTCCCCTATTTGCAAAAAAAATTGATATAATTTGCTTC
>OMLC01007233.1:20180-30982 GCA_900302585.1 Regalecus glesne | reverse complement strand
GTGGTTGTTGTTGTGTGTATTCTGTCGCGTAGCTCGGTAAATGTGAGGCCTTCAATATGAAGCACTTTGAGCGGCTGTTAGACAAGAAAAGTTCTATATATAACAACAAGCTCATTTACCATTTGTTATTAATCTTCGTCATCATTTTAAGGTTACATTATATTCGGGGCTCAAAAGCTAAAGGTCCAACTTATGATGATTGAGAATAGCCCACGGTGCTATTAAGGCTGTGGTGAAATGAGCCATGGAGTGCATTTCTGTAAGACTAATCCTGTTCAAATTTAAGGTGATACCAACCATGCACATGCCGAATCAATCACAATTTAATTTCCATTTCTCTCGAGTCATTATCCAGGGCTTGTTTTGTAGGGAACCCTGTTTTCACACTAATTTACCACCCTGCTTTGTCCAACTACTGTCCTATCTCTCAGTGGTATAAATCAAAGCTGTCATATTTAGTTGGTTATAGTTAGTCACTTGTACATTTGTTCAGTCAGCCGGTTGGTTGATATGTTGGTTTGTATGCACTGGCTGGCTGGTTGGCTGGCTGGCTGGTGGGTGGGTTAGTTACGGCATTAATTGACTGACTGGATTAATGCAGCATTAATAAAAATAAAGAATGCACCCAAGAAACGATACCTTCTAGTTATACTGGGGCAGAAACAGCTGTTAGTCATTTGTCTGTGTATGGTCAATGGACCAGTATTGAATACAGCTGCTCGAGAGGATCCCACTTATTACCAACATCTGTTATGGAGCCTTTTTGGGGGGTTTTGTCAACCAGAATCCTTCTTTTGAGGAAAGGGCCCAATATTTACTATCTATAGCCATCCCAATCTACATACAGAACTCTTTAAGTGCTTAGGGGAGAAGTCGAGAGACGAGAAAAGGAAATAAATTTGGGTATTTTTCCTTCTAAAGCATGCTCGAAAGTGAAGGATGTCCGACGGTATATTCTTTGTAGTATGCGCTGGATATTTATAATGAATTTGTGTAGTTAGAAAATTGTAATTGCTATCGGAAGTGTTTGAAAAGCCCTCCTTTTTATATAGATCTAAAATGAAGGAGGGTTTTCTTTTTTTAGGGGGGTGGGCATGGAACCATGGCTGCTCTGTATTCTATATCTTTTTTTTATTATCCTTTTTTTTTTTTACTTTGGCTGCAGAAATACAATCAATAAACGTGGACACATCTCCTGGGACAGAGATGCTAATGCACCCGTAATCTGCATATATTAGCATAAAATCCTTAACAAGGACATAAGAAGACAGTGTGCCTTTATAACTTTTACTGCCTTAACTCGGGAACCAATGCCCAAATGAAAAGTGGCATTTTAAATGAACCTGGCAGGGCAGTGAAATGCGTCCTTCCCACCGATTGGTTTTACTTGCATCATAAAAAATGTCAAAAGATAAATAAATGATGCAAAGCAGCGATTAAATGATTTTTTTAAACTGCTTTATTATTCATCATGGTTATCTCTAAGCCACACTCTGCGGCCCAAAACCAGCAACAATTAAAGTCCTGTGAAACAGTAAAGAAATCTCATTTTCAACAAATATACTGTTTTGGATGCTGCAAAATAAAAGGGCCTGTTGTGGTGGCTTGTATTATGATAGTGAACACCCAAACAGCCAGAAACGAGAACAGTCTCTTTCCGCCGGCCGTCACATCAACACGAAACATCACCGTGACAAATCTAAGCAGGTTGTATATACTGTGTTATTCTTTGTCAATGGATTGAGAGCCACTAAAAGGCAGTCAAACTCCATATTCAGTATCCTTCTCCCAGTATACCAGCATGTCTCCTCCACACATGTCCAGACCATCTCATGCATCCAGGTCCAGCTTAATGAGAATATTTCATCTTATTCTAAGTCTTCTAATGGATACTCCAAGATCAATCCATCATCAACTACTAATCCAAAGTCAGATCGTAGAGGTAGAAGTTCTAGCAGGGGACCCCAAACTTTCCTTTCCCTGGTCACATCAACCATCTCTGACAAGGGGCTCACGAGGTATTCCCAGGCCAGCATGGAGATATAAACCCCACCCCACCCCCCACCCGGTCCTCAGTCTACCCCCGTGACCAAGCACGACGTGCCTGGAACACCTCACCAGGGAGGCGACCAGGTGGCATCCTTCCTAGATGCCTGAACCAGGTCAGCTGGCTCCCAGAAGCAGCAGCTGTACTCCGAGTCCCTCATAGATGACTGAACTTCTCACCTCATGCCGGTGGGAGATACCGGCCACGCTTTTGAGAAAACCCATTTCGGCTGCTTGGATCTGTGATCTCGTTCCTCTCGTCATGACCCAACCTTCATTGACCATGGGTTAAAAAAAACACCTCTCACCCCACTGGCAGGTAACTTATCTGGTCTCGTGATTGTTAGACATGCTGGAATTCTCATGAGACAGGGAAGTAACTCTCAAAAGGAGAAGCTGGTTTTAAGGTGATCATTATTTTCTTAGAGTTTATGTCTTGAGACAAGTGCTGTTATAAAACAAGTGCACCTTCCTGAAGTAAGTCATCTGCATATCGACAGCATAAGGCCAAATGGCAGATATATTTCACTTTCAAAGCGAAACCTTAATGTATTCCGCTGATAGCTATTTACTTCCCACATTACCCTCATTAGTGTGCACGTTGTACGGATAGCCGCGGAGGGAATAATCTCCGACTCGTACTCTGATGTGAGCACGATGCTCCGCCTGGAAAACACAAGTTAATTGTAAGAACATCAGTGTCTGAGGATGCCTATTCACTCATCCTTGGTTACTGTGCTCCCAACCGGGGGCACGTTGGTTATTTACAAGCGTGTCAGTGGTCAGCATATGAGGAACTCCTCTTCACTGTTCTTACTGTTGGGAGGACAGCATCTTTGGACTTTATCATTCTGACGTTGTGATTTTACCTCTGCTTTTTTATTCTTTGAATCCGGTGTATCACTGTCTGAGTCCTACTCTTCGCTGCTGTGTTCAGCAATAATTATTTAAGTTGATCTTGGCTCGCCATCTTGTCTTGACATAAATGAATTCTAATTTAACTTCATTAATTTAGATGTTTTTTGTTTTTTTTTGTTTTTTTGTATATGCTGTACACACTGTTCCTATTTTGGAATACTCCCCATTACTCATGTTGCTCTTTTTTTAAGCCTCTTGGTTCTGCTTTCCACTTGCCGCTATAACGCTGCAAATCTCCCCTTTGGGGGATTAATAAAGCAATATCTCATTTTATCATATCTCATCTCATCTCATCTCACCTCATCTCAACTCATCTCATTTCACCTCATCTCATCTCATCCCATCTCATCTTTCTTATCTTTTACCAAATCGAAAAACAACCTAGCCTAAATTAGAAATCACAGAAGGAAAAAGAAACTACAAAAAAACAGACCGGCAGCACAGTGACCCAGCGGTTAGCACTGTTGCCTCAAAACGAGAAGGTCCCGGGTTCCGAACCCCAGGCCATCCGGGGTCATTTCTGTGTGTAGTTTGCATGTTCTCCCCATGTCTGTGTGGGTTTCCTCTGGATGCCCCGGTTTCCTCCCATCGTCATAAAGACATGCATGTTAGGGTTAATACTCCTGCCTGTGCCCCTGAGCAAGGCAGTAGGAGAAAGAACGGGAGTTGGTCCCCGGGCACTGCAGCTGCTCACTGCTCCCATACAACAGGATGGGTTAAGTGCAGAGAGCACCTTGCATTGTGTGTATGTACAATGACAAATAAATAAAGTTTCTTCTTCATAAGATGCTGCTCTGGATTGTACTCCTTGATATCACAGACCCCCTATTCGATCCCTCCTTCCCCACCTCATTTCCTATGTCTTGGCGGGTTCCCCATCCTGCCTCACAACAGAACTCAGTTCACTTGAAAAGGGATAAAATGGCCCGTCAACAGCGGGCAGCTCAATGTCTTTCATTAGTGTGTCCTCTCCAGGGACAACGGATGCATGCCTGTGAGCAGACGCAAGGTAAACAGTTCATTAAAAGTTGGGGCCTGCCACCGTTCAGACAGGAGCCCCGCTGAACCTGCAGGAATAACAAGGTAAGCAAACACGTCCTCACCCAACAATCCACCTATACAGGCCAATTTCTGGGACATCAGTCACGTAAGCAAAACGGGCTGCAGGACCAACAGATGAAAGCCTGCTAAGCAAACAGACGAGCTCTCTAACAGAGAAATGAACACAGCCTCACAATAGGGTCATGCAGAAAGAGATTTAAGGAACTGACGATGGTTTGGATTCTATACTATTAAAGCAATTATCAAACCATGACCTCTCTTGGCTGGGGAGGCGGGGGGCGTCTCAATGCAAAATGATTAGCGTGGGGAACGGGCCTCGGGGCATCCACATGCCTGTTAGTCCTCCTGGCTTTTGTGCTAGGTTATTCTTCACTTCCTGGTTACACATTCATAGAAGAGTCTGGACACGTCAATCAATTCCTTATTTATTTAATTCTTCTCAGTCAAAAAAAATCAAATCTACGGAAAGCTCGGAGGAAGCAGTGACACATGATTGCGTGATTGCCAAATTCGAGACATCTTGACACCCTGTCACTGGGCGGATACAGGTTTAAAGCTGGGCCCCTTTCAAATGGAGCTCCGCCCCCTTGGGATCTCCCACGACGGGCGACGCCGAACGCCTTCAAATCCACAATGACACGGGGGTTCAAGGGCGCCTGCGTGTGGGTTTTTGTGCGTGTTTGCGTGTGTTGGCCTGTCAGAGTGCACCATAGGGTTCGCAGTGTTCGGTACCGAAATGATGCTGCAGCTAGATGTCAGCTTGTCAGCAGTGTTTTACATCAAACAACTCTTCGAGGATTGAGACGGGGCCAAACGCCTTGTAATAGTAATGACAAGCCAAAAATAGACGTCCCCTTGATTTCTCAGTTGACTATGAGCATGACTGGCGTCCTTCACCCCCTTCCAGACCACCCCCCCATCCCCTGAAAAGTAGCTGTTGCTGCAATTATGAGGGAAGAACGCCGTGACAGGTAATGGGACCTTCTCCGCTCTTAAAGATGATTATGCCTCTCAAGGGAAGTCAAAGTGTCATAATACGACCACCTCCCCTGCGGACGTCGCTTATATCTCTGGATCTGATCTTGCCCTCGGCGTGGTACAAAGACAGATTAAGTCTTCCCGGTGTACTTCCATCCTTGAACGTTCATTCCTCAGACTAAACAGGGCGGACACGTTTCTCAGGACACCCAGCCGGGGACATAATTACGGAGCGGCCGGGCTAAATGCGCTTCAACATGCCACACTTCCAGAACTTAATGACGCAGTGGGCCTTGTTGGCAGAGAGATTTATGTAGTTTTACAGCCCCTTCTGAGGTGAGATTATTAGTTTTCACTTTGCATGTAGGTGAGAAAACACAAAAATTAATAACATGGAGCAACGTGCGGTGATAGACCTTGCTGTGTTAATGGCCCATGGATAAAGCCATGTCTATCCACTAGTCTTCAGAGCTGCAAAGACGGAATCCAGCCCCACAAGCCTGTTCCTTCCTAAAGCCTGTAAATAATACCAGCAGACATGTGATGCAGTATTCTGGTCTGTTTATTGTGGCTTGTTTGTTTTGCTGGGATTTTATTGGACACGGCCCTGAGTGTTTTCTGGATATGACATGGCTTTATCTTCATCATTGCTTAATTCCTTCCTTCCTTCCTTTCTTTCTTTATTTAAACCATATCTGACGACAGCCTCAATGATCAATAAATGGAATTTGGGTGGACAAGAAACTGACTCCCAATGTTCATACTCAATAAGCTGCTACTCGTGATCGCCATCATACGTTGATCGTAAATCAATACCATGCTCGGGTATGGTATATGGCACGTCTTGTTTGATTTGGTTAGAATGAGGACTGAGTCACGGCGCTCAATCTAATTAGAAAAGCCTTGTAGGAAGACAAGTGTGAATTTCCACATCTTCATTTAAATCACAATTGCATAATCATTATAATCTTATTTCCCTGTCTCCTGTATGACTTATGACACACATACAGGAAGTCCTCAGGGTTTTGTAACCCCTCCCCTTCATCCTTCATCCTTGTCATCCTGTCTGCCATCACTCCAGCCATAGTAATACATAGTGTATTCCCAGCTCAGACAGTGGCCATTATTGCTTTTAAGGATTTTTATTGGTATTTTTGTGTTGTTCACTGTCTGTTCATTTGCAGAAAGGGGTGACATTGTCCTGATTTCCTGACTCTCTTTTTTTTGTGTTCCCTGGCAGGTTGTATTATTCAATGGTTTCAATGGTGCAGGTTCCGGGTCTAAAGGCCCTCTGCGCAGTTAGCTCTGTGATTTTTCCACTATTTTCATATTTAACCAAATGCCCTGATGTTATTTTGAGGGTTGTTTTAGGGAAACAATATTAAATTTTAAGTAATCGGTCGGTCTTCAGCCAAGATTTTTTTATTTTGTGGCAGAGGACATCAACTACCATGGTACGTAAGTCTCATGTGAAATAAGTTAACTGATAAGGAAGTGGAGATGCTGAATAATGATGATTTCTATTATGTGAGAGAGAGTGAGGCACTGGGCTGTGAAATATTCCTCATCTAAATATATGTCATCAATATAAAATGCATCATTGATGAGTAATATGTGATAAACTATCATATACCATGGCAGCCTCTGTGTGAAAACACTGACAGGATGGAAGCAATCATGAATTGGCATAAATAGTTTTCACCATTGGCATCATTTCACCAAGGGCATCCAATCTTAATCCTCCATGCTCACTAAATATGAGACATATATTGTAAAATGCATTGAGTGGTCGCTAGACTAGAAAAGCACTATATAAATATTAGTCAATTTATCATTTACTATAAAAAATAGTGTGACTGAAAAGAAAAACCCTTCTCACATATTTTTTTTCCTGGGACACATCTATTTCCTGAGACACATCTATTTCCTGAGACACATCTATTTCCTGAGACACGCCTATTTCCTGAGACACATCTATTTCCCAACACATCCATTTCCCGAGACACGCCTATTTCATGAGACACCTATTTCCTAACACATTCATCTCCCAAGACACATCTATTTCCTGAGTCACATCTTTATCCTGAGACACATCTATTTCCTGAGTCACATCTTTATCCTGAGACACATCTATTTCCTCAGACATATCTTTATCCTGAGACACATCTATTTCCTGAGACATATCTATATCCTGAGACACATCTTTATCTTGAGACACATCTATATTATGAGACGGGTGCATTGGAGAGGGAGGAATATAAAGTTCCCAACAATCCATCAGCCTGATGTGGATCTAGCTTGGAAACATTGCAGATGAATGCATCATTGCAAGTTAGAAAGTATGCAGGAGTTTATTTGCATCATAAAAAGATACCAGATAATTTAAGTTAACACAACAAGAAGATAACCTTTTCTCTAATGATTTACCCAAATTGCAATGATATGTCTTATTCACGTTAATCCCATGTAGCGATCCAGAGGAGAACTCTGCATATGGGGCCTTTCGATCAACATCCAAACAGAAAAACTAAACCACTGAGCATGCATCAGGACAAATGTTAGAGTAGAAAAAATAATCTTAAATTCAGTTTTCAAGGTAAAAAATTCACAAAGCCCATCCTCTCACTTGAGCCAAGATTTCAAGATCATTGCTGAATGTGATCAATGATCCAGTCATCTATATTTAATACACCTCTCTGCCATAGTTTTGGTCAGGCATCCTCATACACTTATAATCACTCCTTCCCTAGAGGAGGATCACATTGCAAGCATTACATTTCCTTCCCTGACAATAGTAATTTAACTCTGCTTCACTGGCTTCAGAGCCAAGGTATTCCCAATCAACCACAATGAAGTCAGAGTCGATGACAATCTTTTGGAAACGCAGTACGACGCAAACAACCACATCTGTTAAAATCTGTCCGTCAAACAGGGAATGGCTTTCAGACCAAGATGTATGAATGTGCTTCATGTGAGAGGCTTATGTCTGTCGATTCCAGTAGCATCTACTGTGGATGTGAAATTTTAGGCAGCGTTGTCTTCAACCTAGCGGAGATTAGCATCACCTGTGCATCTAGAAATTCTAATCGCCCAGACCAAGTCACACAGTGTCGCCCACGGCAACCTGAGAAGGATGCTGAAGGAGGGCAGGGAATCACTGCATGGATGTGGACCTGGATGGAAAACAGGTTCACATGAAATAGCAGCGGATAATGAAAACTGCACAATTTAAATGTTTTCGTTTTATGGCTTTAGCATTTCCATGAAATGGATACAGTGAGAATTGAATATTGATTTGTCATCCATGGTTACTATATCCCAGTTAATATTACAGGGTAATCAATACAGCAGCAGAGCCGGGGGGGGCAGCATGGTTTATAGTTCTATCTCCCTTTACCAACCTCGCTTACAGCATAACATGCAACGGGGGGGAGGGGTGATTAGGGTTACCCAGCCCACATACTGCAGACTTTTTTGTGATACAGCAGCATGTTTTGAAGTGATATGCAAGTTTTAAATCAACTAAAGATCCAGCCGAGCACTTCAACATGGGATCCTGCGGGCCTCAGAAGGACAAAGGAGACGTCGGCGGTTTAGATTTATGGGCCAGATAAAAGGACAACACAATGAGTTACACGTTGTACTTGAAAACTTTTGGAAATAATCTTCCACACACCCTCATAAATCCAAGGGGGGGGTAGCTGTTTATTTTAATGAACTAGGTGCAGTGATTCATATGGATTGTGGTCTTACATTCCTTAATCACAAAAAGAGGTGAATCTGTTCAACTGGATCAGAAGTTTATGTAAACTTCTGATCCAGTTGAACAGATTCACCTCTTTTTGGGATTTCCCTACCTGGATTATTGAGCATGCATCAAGACATTAAATTCCTTAAGTTTGCAACCTTTAGCTCATATTGTTATTCTCACTGAAGCTTTGCTTTTTCAACATTTCTGCCATCTCAAATTGACAACAATATAGGAAGATGATGCTTTATTATTTTTATGTGCGTATATATATATATGTATATATATATATGTCTCTCTCTGTGTGTGTGTGTATTCATACACACACAAGTCAATGCCCTGCATTTAACTCATGCTATTGTATAACAGTATGCAGCTGCTGCACTTGGGGACCAACTCTAGTTTTTGCCCCTATAGCCTTGCTCAAGGGCACATGCAGGACTATTAACCCTAACATGCATGTCTTAATGATGGTGAGAGGAAACAGGATCACCCGGAGGAAACCCACTCAGACACGGGGAGAACATGCAAACGCCACATAGAAAGGACCTGGGACAGGATACGAACCCAAGACCTTTCTGCTGTGAGCCAACAGGGCTGACCGCTGAGCCACCGTGCCACGCCGTGCAATGGGCGTTACCATCGTTGCACAGGGGTACTAAATCGATGATCGAATTGAACAAAGGGATTTCATGTCGGATGGGTGGCGAGGGACTTGTGGACATCAATGTTTTATACAGTTTTCCTCTGCAGCTCTGGGGTTAATAAGACATTAACACCAGAGCTGGACTACACTGTCGTAACGTGGGTTACCAGCGCCTGGGGCACGGCAAGTATGGCGCCCCCTAAAATACGGAATAATATTACGTGGCAAGGTTTATTTGTCCCATCACGTTTGAAAAATCGTGTAGGTACATTTAAACACTAGGAGATTTCACGAGTGAGGGGCTACCGTCCCATTTATCTATTTATTATTTGTACTTTTGTATTTTGAAATTATGCGCCCCTGGGAATGTTGTGCCCATGGCAACCGCCCATGTGGCCCCGCCCACAGTACGCCCCTGCTGTACGTGGGGACTGTTTTCCTCTCCGCGTTACCTGCCCGGCGGGCTCCCTGCTTTTGCATTCCAGTTGTGTGAGCATCCCACACACTGCAGCGCACATTAGCCCCCACACCATTCTATCTTCCTCTCCTTTTTCATTTGCGTCACAGCACAACCCTTGACACGCCAGGTGAAATCCCTCCACCGTGCTTTATCTAGTTTACTTAGGCATCTGGCACATTTTTATTCAGGTTCTTTGCCAGGGGAGATCTTGTTAATCGCGTTAACTAGCATCACATCTCCAATGTGGTCTACATCGAGGTATGTGTGATGCTGCTGCGGCTCCGACAACAGGCCTGCCTCGATGCAATCAGCCCCTATCTGTACAGAGACAGAAAATCCATGTGCTTCCTGTGTCTGCAATGTGTTGTTTGTATTCCGACCTTTCAAACATTGTTTTGGCCTGTGTATCCCATGGGTTAATGTTGATCACCCTGCCAGGGATGACTGCTGGTGGCCGAGTGCAGAGCATATGGACAAGACAAGAGAATCCATCATAATAAGCATGTAAACCATCCATCCTAATGGAATAAGCTTTTCTGTGAGGTTCATATTCAAGCTATGGTGCAAAACGACACATGTGGGGTGTTTTTTTTTTAGATTACAAGTATATTAGTAGAATTTCCCCCGAATAAACATGTCTTATCTTGGGTTTTGTCATATTAGGGGGAAATGGTAAAATGATGCTTGAAATGAACAAGGTCCTCAAAGTAGGTCTAGTTTTCTGATGGGGAACTTGACTGGCTGAAGATGGACTTTTTTTAACAGTACGTTACTGCCATCTAGTGTGTGCGTCTGTGTGTGTGTGTGTGTGTGTGTGTGTGTGTGTGTGTGTGTGTGTGTGTGTGTGTGTGTGTGTGTGTGTGTGTGTGTGTGTGTGTGTGTGTGTGTGTGTGTGTGTGTGTGTCTGTGTGTGTGTGTGTGTGTGTGTGTGTGTGTGTAAATAT
>OMLC01007224.1:1997-13043 GCA_900302585.1 Regalecus glesne | reverse complement strand
CAAATGGCTCATGGTAGATACGGGGGCACGCCATTAAACATTAAGTTATCCACTGTGTAAGCTCTCACCCACCTATGATTCTGTTCTGGGATTTTCTGGGACTGAACAAGGTCGGCCTTTCACTGAAATGACTGATGTGCGAACTGGGAAACAGGCTTTGAGACACACCCTCCTATACGCACCAGGCTGTCCTGTGAATCTAGTCGGAGGAGATCTGCTGGCACCCTTAGGAGCAGCAGTGAAACGCTCAACCCAGAGTACAGCTCTACACCTCCCTGACGGAACTATAATACCATGCCCCGCTACCTACAACACATCTGATAAGCAAATGCCCTCGGGTGCCTCTGTCCCTTATACTGCTGCTGATCCATCAGCCGACATATAGTGGATAAAATTAAACTTTGATAATAATCCTCTGGTCGAATATTATCAGTTATGGGCTCCATGGATATGCTCCCTCAGCTCTTACCACCTACCTCCAGAGCCTCCACACTGCACTCTATACTATGACAGATTAAAGAAGTGGATGCATACACAGGAATTTGAAGAAACCTCGGAGGGAAAGCTGAGGTCAGTACAGGTTGATAACATATATGTCAGACCAGAGGGGATGGCAGCGGCAGTACGAGCCCAGTTGGCAGACTTACAAATACTGGATGGTTGCCTTGTAGTTCAATATTTGGAGAGCATCCGGTTGGCATGTGCAACACCACAGACATATCTGCAGCTGACGGGGCCGTGTTGTGTAGACTCTATGGGCGCGGCTACAAAGTCTCAAAAACAAAACTACAATGCTGCAGGGCTGTAATAATGTTCCTGGGCAGAGTCCTCTCTGCCTCAGAGAAACACATGTCTGCCTCACACAAAGACTCAATTTTGAATCATCCTAAACCAGCAACAGTAGAACAAATGTTGACTTTCCTTGGGCTTACGGCCTACTTCAGACATTTTGTCCCAAACTATGATGGCAGAACACATTCCTTGCGTGGGTTAATAAAACCACATGGGTTCCAGAACCTGGGAGCTCCTCTAGAATGGACTGCGGACACCGAGTCAGACTTCATAGCCCTAAAACAAGATTTGTCACAAGCTGCAGCTCTCACTCTTAATGCTTTTCACGGATGTTTTAGAGAGAACATCCTCGTGGCCTCCGGTGGCGTAGGGGGGTAAGGCTCCTATGTTCAGTGCATCTCTCCGTCATGCAGTTGGGTGTTCATATCCCAGCTGTGTGGTTTCCAACCACGGCCGGAGGGGCATAACTGGCTAAGCCTCACATGGGTATAGGGTTTAGGTTGGATAAAACACTGTACTTCATTCTCCTCTAAAGGCAAAGCGCTGTGCTCTCCCCGCGAGACCGGGATGTGCAAAATAGCGAGGGCTAGTCGTCACATGACTTAGAGGACTCATATGCTACGGCTTCCTCCTTCCTGTCAGCATTTGAAAACAATATCAAAGCGACTATCCCGGCAGTAGGGAACCGGGGGTGGGGGAAAAACGGGGACAAAATTTACAGAAAAAAAACTCTTTCTTGCCACTGCTGGTGGTGAAATGTGTAACAAAGTATCAAATAATCTACAGAACCAAACGTCTAATGTTATTTAAAAAAAATAGACCTCAAATTATTCAAAGCAGGGGTCTTCAAAATTACATTACAGACTGATAATACGAGGTCTCTAACTCCAATTGATATTTAATGTAGTGGTAGCCCTAAAGTTCTGCCTGCTACTGATCAATTCAAAAGGAAGTTCAAATTGGGTTTTATAAAAATCCGATCACTATCTACCAAAGCCTTACTAATACACAACATATGATAAGAGAAGATATCCCTTTATCAGTCTCATGAGGGGAAATTTGCAGTGTTCTAGCAGCAGAGTGGAAAGCAGAACACTGGCGACCCCATCCCCCCAAATAAATAAAAAATGAACCAACAAACGACAACAAACCTTGGCAGTTCAAGTTGCATACGGATATCTTATTTCACACTGAGATTAAATACTAAAATACTGAATGGTATCAAGTCCAGTTATTACTCTTGGTGTATATCTGGTATATTAGGAGAGTGGAGCTGGTTCTAGATCCGATTGCACGATCTGACTCTTGAACATAGTTTTGATATGATCTGGTTATGTGAGACCGAATCGAAACCAGATGTCTTCCTTCCCTCAAATGAAGTATCCCCACCTGACTACATATATGCCCCTTGTACCTTGGGCAAATGAACAAGGTGGAGGTGCCCCCTTTAATATTGAAGTCTATTTTCAATTAAACTTCTAAACTCAAAACTCTAGATTAATCCATATTATTCAAAGTCCATCTCCCTCAGCCATGAATACACTCTGCTCCATCAAAATGGTGATACTCAGTCGAGATCACGACCCTTACTAATTCTTGGAAAAATTGGAGAATTAATCTCAGGCCTTGCTGTTTATTCTGATGTTATTCTTATTCTTAGGGATTTCAGTATTTATCTGAATAAGGCTGGCTTTCCTCTGAACAGAGCCTTTCTTGTTCTTGCTGATATTTGTGTTTAATCAATTTGATCAAGCGGTGATTTATGGCAGTGGTAACACCCTTGATTTGATTTTATCTAAAGGGATAGCTGTTTCTGATCTGACTGTCTGGCTAACCACATCTGATGCATTAGGTCTTTTTTTTCTCATTACATTTGAAGCATTATTGGCCTGTTCTGTTTATAATAACAATAATGATAATTGTTCCCTCTACAGTCCTACAAGGGGAAATTTTCAATTCTCCACATTCTGCAGGAGCAGTCGGCAGCCGGCATATGGCTGCCCGGGGAGCTGTTAGGGGTTCAGTATCTTGCTCAAGGATGCCGGGGCATGCTTTCTGCAGGACCAAGGATTGATCTCACAACCTTCTAATCACCTTCGTCTAGTAATCAGAGATTGTTGGTACGATCCCTGTCTCCTGCAGAAAGTGCGTTGTGGCCTTTTTGAGTAAGACATTGAATGGCTAAATGTTCCTCAGGCTCTACAGCTGTGCTCACTGCTCCTACGCTAGAAGATGGGTTAAATGCATGGAACAAATTCCACCGGCCTTGGTCGTGTGGATAATAAAACAATCTATCCGTGTATCTGTTTAACTATTTAAATGTGGCCCTCTCTAGTCTCTTTGATTCAGTTGCACCTCTTTCTAACAGAGCTAGGAGACTAAATAGGCCTACACCCTGGTTTAATGACATATGCTCTTAAGTGGGCCTGAAGGAAACTGGAACATAAATGGTGAAAATCAAAACTGGACGTTTTTAAAAAAAAACCTACATTAGCATGAGCGTTTATTGAATTACAGGTGTGTTTTATCAACTGTTAAATCAGCATCTCTCTTACTCTCTCTATCTTAATCGATCCATCCATCATCGACCGGTTATCTGAAGTTAGGTGTGGGGGGTGGGGGCTAGATCCTATCTCAGTGCACATTGGGCAAAAGGTGGGGATATCCTGGACACGTCGCCAGTCTATCACAGAGCCGGGCAGTTAGGGGAACAGTGTCTTGCTCAAGGACATTTCTACATGCTTCTCTACAGGGGCTGGGATTGAATCTACAACTTTTCAATCGCCCGTCAACCACCCTCCCCACTGAGCTATTCCACTCATTGCTTAATCAATAATAATAAATATAATCCTAGATTTGAATTCGCTGTTGTAGCTAGACATCAAACCATAACTTTAAAAAACATGTATTTATTAGCTGTTCATCATTCATGGTCCATGAGTTTCAGTGGGGTTTTTTGTAATAAGGTGAATGGGATCATAAACCAACTTAATTTTTCATGTCCAGCATCTCCAGCAGATCATGTCACTGCCAAATTTACATTTATACACAGAGTAAGTGATAGTCCCTGTTAATACACCTTTTGAGACTATCTCTCTTGATACTTTGACTAAGCCTGTGTCAGCTTCTAAACCAACTACTTGCCTATTTGACCCTTTACTAGCATGTCTTTTTTCATTACTTCCGGTCTTTCCTATGACCTACAATGCTATACATTGTTCATGTATCACTTACCACTGGCACTGTTCCCAATACCAGTAGTTCCAGTACCAGTACCAGTAGTGGATTGATTCTCTCTTGGTTTAAGTCCTACTTATCTAGACAAACACAGGTTCTCTGCTATATTAACAAGAGGGCCATTTTTACATCTCACAATTACTCCCCACATTGTTGGGGTGGACACAGACCTAGCTGGAGTTTGTAAGAATATGCCCAGATGCCCTTCCTGACACCCTGCACTAGGTTTGAACCCACAATATCTGGCTTGTCAACTCCCAAAATAAATGCCCTACCACTGAACTACTGTGCCCCCCTTCGGTATGCCATAATAATATCACATCTAAATTCCATGATGTCATATATGGCATTCCTCAGGGCTTAGTTCTTGGCATTCTACTTTTCTCTTTATATTTCACCTCCTTCCCAAATTATTAGTATTCATAGAATACATTTTCATTGCTATGCAGATGATACTCAGCTGTATGTGCATTTAAGACCTTAGGATCGTACTCGGAAGTTTGCAGGTCTGATCCCCGGTCTTGCAGAGAAGTGTGTCGAGGTGTCCGAGAGCAAGACACTGTTCCCCTAACTGCTCTGCCCTGTGATAGACTGGCAATCTATACAGGGTGATGGTGATGGACGGAGATGGGCTCCAGTTCCCCCGCGACCCAATTTCGGATAAGTGATTGATGATGGATTGATGGATGGATTGTACTCTGATTACTAATTTAGAGGCCCGCTTGACAGTTGTGAAAAATCAGATGTCACCAAATGTCCTGTTTTTAAAATTTAGGTAAACCTGAGATGTCAGTTGTTTGCCCGACTAGACACAGAAAACAATTTGATCAAGTAACGGTAACGATCAAAAATTCTGCAATGTCCCAAAGTGGGTCAGCCCAAAATATTGGTATATTGTTTGAGCCCAGCCGTTCCCTTGACAAGCACATCAAATAAATCACCAAGACTACATTAATCACCTACATAAAACGGCTAAAATTTAGTCTTGCCTGTTTCTAGCCGGTGCAGAGACTCTAATGCATGCATTACAAATGCATGCATTAGTAATCTATTTCAGGTCTATCACATGCTAGTATTAAGAGTCTTCAGGTGGTTCAAATTACTGCTGCTAGAATCTTAATTAAAATGATGAATTGTGACCAAATTACATCAGTCATTGCCTCCCTTCATGGTATGCTATCAATGTTCGATCAGATTTCAAGGTGCTTCTGCCAATTTATAAAATCCTAAATAGCCTTGCCCTATCATACTTGTCTGATCTCCTAAAACCTTACATTCCATCTTGAGCTCTCCTCTATCAAAATACACGGCTCCAGTGTGTACCCAAAGTTAAAAAGAGCTTAGCTGGTGACCGGGCCTTTTCTTATTGGCTGCCATCAGACAATATGAATCTGATCAAGCCTTTAAGTCCAAACTTAAAACTAACATTTTTTGCTTTCTTTTTCTTTTTTTATTAGTTCTTTTTAAGTTGATTACTTCATGACCTGTGCTGAATGATGGGTCAGTTTCTATCTCAGTGATTTACCAAGCACTGTTCTGCTGATGAAAGTACAGAGTTTATATTATTGACAATTTTGCAAACGTTTTTTTTCCTCTCCCACTGATGTCTTCTCCGTTTGTCTCCCATTTATGTGAATGGTGAGATGTGAGTTTCCCCCGTGTGTATATCTAGTCTGTCCTCCAACCAGGTTTCCATCTAGACACTGCTTAGCATTCTCCTTATCAAATTATTTGTACATCTTAAAAATCTCTGCAATTGTGTTATGTTTAGTTTTTACATCCTTCCTTCACTGCAGTGTGTGACAGACATCTTTGCTGGTCTCCTCTCTTGTGGTTGTGAATGGTATGATGTGAGCATGTGGAGTCTGTCTTTGATGATGATAGTCACATGGCTCAGGTCCTAGGTTTCTCTGATGGCATCTGGGCAATGCTTAGGACTCCCCTTACTTGTGTGTTGAGAATAAAGCACTTGTGTGCTTTATTCTCAACACACAAAATCAATTGCATGTGTCCTTCTTGGGAGAGAGATTCAATCCTCTGTTTCTCCCCGTGAAGTTTCGTATACTTTTTTCCTTCCTCTCAAAGGGTCTTTTAAATAATTGCCCCTCATCAGTTGTGAGGGAAGCACAGAATGTTGTATTGCTATAAAGCCCACTAAGGTAAATTTGTAATTTGCGATAATGGGCTATACAAATCAAATTTGACTTGAACTTGCTTAACTTAATTTCTTTTCAATCCATTTCTCAACTAGGCTAATTGACTAATGTCTAAAAACCTTTTGTCGAATGCCCTTTGGGCCATAGACATAAATAAACCATCAATTTTATCTTTTTACATTGGCCTTCAAAAAATGCTTCGTCATCAACGTGCCTGACTGTGTAATAGCAAATTTAGGATTTCACTTGGCTTAGTGATATGAGACTGAAAAGCTACAGGAGCATGAATTATGAGAGATGGATGAGATTCTAAAAAAAAAAAAAACATAAAACACAAACGCTTGCACCTTTCCAAGAAATGAGAACAGCACGGAGCTATTTTCACTCTGAGGCATATTAGTCTTGCCAGCTTGTGCCTGCCAGCGGTGTACTCCTGCATGATAGCTGTCTGGGATATTTTGTTTCCCGTCACAGTTGCTGATCCCTTGATTGAAAGGCTGGATGCTGAGAAGCTGTTATCCTTGTTTGGAATGTCTGATCCTCGTCTGCGGTTGCTGTTGGGAACCTCTCATCCCCATCTGTAACAGCTGATCCAAGGAGCTCTTTGCCTGAATTGTGGATCCCATTACCAGGTTGGAAGCCCTAAAGGTGATATGAGCTAGATTGGAAGGACACCAGTTTATTTCATGGACTGTTCAGGAAGAGAGTTTAATTCATGCACTGTCTAGGGAAGAGCTGGACATGGGGAGTTTCTTTCAGAGGTTGTCTGGGGAGGAACTGGACATGGGGGGGCAAACCCCCTCATGAAAACATGCAGACATAAACACACAAAACACACACACACAACTATTTTAAAGACTCTCTTAGGCATGATTAAAGTATTTTGCCCCATGGTCCATTTAAACTATACTACCGGACAGTTCTCAGGCATATATGAATGTCATCAAGGAAGCAAAGCAGCACACTGCTAAAAAAAATATCATGCATGCTCAGCAAAAAACCCCTGAGAGACTGATGAATTGAGAAAACTCACCATCTAAAATGTGAACCTGGTCTTATGGCCAATGCTCATGGGCAAATGCTGCGGAAAACCAGCAACAATTGGAACAAAAGTCAGCTCACGTGTTTTCTTAGCTGAAGCGCTGGTATGGGATTAAAGCACAACTGATTCGGCAGTGCTCTTGACACTATTCCCATTCAGTTGCCCGGAAGTGATCCTATAGATCATTGCTATCGCTGGCATTACATTTCTCTCACAGTGAGGTCGGTTGCTGAATTTTTTTTGGCACATATGGGTACATACATCACTGTTCATGTTTTGGGGCTCTAGTTTCAGGGTCATAGCGCAGTTGAAGTTTGAAGATGCAAGCGTTAGATTACAGTGAGAGTCAATCTATGGTGTGGCCAATGTTTTTATTCTTAATTTTGCTGGTTTCAGGAGATGGCACTGGTGGTAATCGGGTCCAATGGAGGCACACTTGTGAAAGGGTTATCCATCCATCCATCCATCCATCCATCCATCCATCCATCTATAGATACATCCAAAGTCAACTGGTTATCCAGAGTTGGGTCAAGGAGTCATGCTGGAGCTTATCCCAGCTCTAACTGGGCAAAAAGGTGGGGAAACACCCTGGACTGGTCATCATTCCATCACAGGGCTTGAACCCTCAGTGGTTCAGTGTCTGGCTCAAGAACACTTTGACACACTTTCTGCTGAATTTAAAATAGTTTTAGTGTGTATTATTAGCTTGTACTATCAGTAGGAGTGGTGGGGCTTTCTTCAAGTATGGCTAGTCAATTCAGCTCCTCTCATCCCCTTTAAAAAGCACCATGCACTCTGGCCTGGCAAACCTCCAATGTCATCACGGAGGGCGGAAGTCCAGACTGACCAAGCTGCTCTCAGGAGGATACCGATGTCCTTGGCCGGTACAAGCAGAGTCGTCAATTTCGGATACAACAGGTATTAACGTCTATTCCGATCTCACGTGAGACGGCACACAAACATGCTTGCTTGACAGGCTACTGCTTAACATGTCTTCATTCTCACCAGTGTCTTTCTCTCTTTCTTGCACATTCTATGAACGCAACAGGAGACCTTTAATAGTTGTGATCAAGGATCAAATAGCCTCACCAATTTGTTCTTTCATGTTGAATGAGGTTAAGTGAAATACCGAAATCCCATCGTCATGTTGTTTTCCATGCCTGATGACGTTGTTTAACATCCGAAGATAATTATACATGTGAAAATATGTTGCTGTGATTACAAAGGTTCAGGACAGTGGCCATTGATGAAATTAGTTAGGAAATGAGGCAACGCAACATGCACAAAAGTAGGATTTGAGATAAATCTATGAATAGTGCATCTATATAAAGCTCGGAAACGATCATATACCACCTGCGTCAGAGCTAAAACATGGTCTGAATAGGTGACGGTGCATATTTTATTTGAGGCCAAATTAGCAGTGCGCCATGTTATTTGAACTGGCACACACTCTACTGTGACCCCGTGCCCTTTTCAGTATAAGCGCTGTGATGACTAGCTTGGAAATTAGCGAACATACCCAGTCTGGAGAAAAAACACCTTTGGTACTGAGCTGGTGTCAAGTCAAATGTATTCCTATAGCCCATTATCACAAATTACAAATTGGCCTCAGTGGCCTTTAGACCAACAACATCCTATCTGTAGACCTGAGCATCAGATAAGGAACAACTCCCATCAAAAAACTTCAAAAATGATCTTTTTTTTTTAGATCTGTCCCTTTAAAAGGGACTTGGGCGGGTCACATGCTGGATTGAGAGCTGAGGACGACATTCAGATGTACTCCTGTTTTGCTTTAAACCTATTTCCAGACGACCCGATGCAACTAGGATGACTTTCGAGATAAAAATAGGGAGAAACCTTAGGGAGAGCAACATAGGGGGAGATCTCTCTCTCCCGAGACGGACAGGTGTGTAATGGGTTTTGTGTTTACCGTATAAAACACCCCATTTACAGCACACAATACTCAGAGGATAGCTGAATTATAATGCAATTAATAGAGAAATTGCAGCAGCCACTCACCCGCAGGACAATTGGCAAATTTCTAGAAGGTTATAATTCACGACGACATCACTCGGGATGGAGTGCGTGTTGTTCTCCCCATCGGTATCAGCTGGTTGAGGACGTGGCTTTTCTGCGACAGAGTGGGTTTGTGGTCATTGCTAATGATTAAAGAGAGGGGTTTTCTTGCTCTTCCACACATAAGTAAATCTCTGTCTCTTTTCTATGCAACTCCTACGTCGTTGATCCCTTTTTACTCTTGGGCGATCCCAAAGTTTGCCGAACGTGACAGCCGACGCAGTTTCACTCAAATTACCTGAATTTTGGGAGCAAAATGCAAGCGCGTAGTTTGCCCCGGCTGACACTCAATTTGCCCTCAGGGAGATTACAGCGGAGACGGCCTAATGTTCATCGTGGACTCCCTCTCCGGTCCCCATTTTGTGTGACAAGGGTGCCCAGATGAGTGTGCTAGCAGCATCAGCAATGGACATTCGGGCAGGCTAACGGGGCCCCGCCCTCGATGACGCCGATGGCAGCACACTCCCTACCTTTGGCACATGTACCATCACACTGTTTTGTTTGCCAGCGCCCTCTTACCTGCTGATGACTTCTCTTGTCTCCTACAGGAGTTCTTTGACATTACCGAGCCCACCTTCTCGTCCTCCTTTTCCCAAACGCTGCGTGAGGTTTTTTAACTCCACCAGTGGCCCACCTGTGTGTACCCCTAAGGGAAAACTGAGTGTTCCCCGAATTCATTGTATTTTATTTTGTTTTTTTCTTTTAAAATATGCTTTCCATCATGTTGACATCATCGGTCTCTGACCTCCAACACTCACTGGATCAGTTCACAGCTGAGTGTGAAGCAGCTGGAATGAGGATTAGTACCTCTAAATCTGAGACCATGGTTCTAAGCAGGACACCAGAGGATTGTCCAATCCGAGTAGGGAATGAGTCCTTACCCCAAGTGAGGGAGTTCAAGTATCTCGGGGTCTTGTTCTCAAGTGAGGGGAGAATTGAGCATGAGTTGGACCAGAGAATTGGAGCTGCTGGAGTGGTATTGTGCTCCCTTTACCAAACCATTGTTACCAAGAGAGAGCTGAGCCAGAAGGCAAAATTCTTGATCTACCGGTCAATGTTTTTGCCCACGCTCTCCTATGGCCATGAAAGCTGGGTCATTACTGAAAGAACAAGATCACGGATACAAGCAGCTGAGATTAGGTTTCTTAGGAGGGTGTCTGGTGTCTCCCTTAGAGACAGGTTGAGAAGCTCAGACATACGTGAGGGACTCGGAGTAGAGCCACTGGTCCTACAAACAGAAAGCAGCCAGTTGAGATGGTTCAGGCATCTAGTAAGGATGCCACCTGATCGCCTCCCAAAAGAGGTTTTTCAGGCACGTCCAGCTGGGAGAAGGCCACGGGTAGACCAAGAACCAGATGGAGGGATTATATCTCCACACTGGCCTGGGAACGCCTTGAGATCCCCCAATCAGGGCTAGTGGATGTTGCAAGGGAACGGAAAGCTTGGAGGTCCCAGTTGAAATCTGCTACCTCCGCGACCCGACACCGGATAATCGGTTGATGATGGATGGATGGATGGATCTGTCCAACAAAATGGAGCATAGCTCAGCATAGCTGCTGCCACAACTGTTTTCTGTTCCCGATAGCCGTAGATCATATACAAACTGCTCCACCATCCATCCATCATCAACAGCTTATCCAAATTCAGGTCATGGGGGAACTGGAGCCTTTCTCCATTCTCATTGGTTGAAAGACAGGGTACACCCTGTATAGGTCACCAGCCTATTACAGGGCAGAGCAGTTA
>OMLC01007202.1:1939-13058 GCA_900302585.1 Regalecus glesne | reverse complement strand
CATGATGGAGTGCGCCAGTATATGTCCAGTATGCATTTGCACCACACGGTGATTGAGATCCTAGGAATGTTTTTATGTCCATATTTGGAAGACTTCAGTCAATGAATTCAGGGACGTTGCCAACAAACCAGTAAAAACAGAGCAAACAGCCAGAAGATGGCTTTACAGACAGAACAGCAGAATCTTAATACCGACTTATATTTACTTCGAGCTGGTATCTCTCCATCTTTAGGAAGCAATGAATAGATCTGATGTCAAATTTTGACAGATCGTTTTTGGAATTGACGAGACCAGATTGATCGAGTCTCTCTACAGAGGTGGTCAAAGCAAGGTTAACAACAGACTGCCATTGCTCCCGTGCCCTCACATGAATACCAAGAATCCACTGTGGCAACCCCTGAGAAACAGGAAACAAGCTAAAAGAATAACAATAGATATCATCTCATTAGAAACAAGACCTCTTGGATGACACTTCTGCATTTCCCTGTACTAAGAAGTCCGACATATTGTCCAGTTTGGATTAAGCAGATATCTGCGTTTTGTTTCAGTCTGGTGCTATGCAGTGACTCCTGACAACAAATCACTCCAAAACATTTGATCATTCCTTATCGACTGGATTCAAGGTGCGCACATGTGGCCAACATGCTGCTTTGAAAGGCTGAGCAATCGCATGCCATGCAGTCGGAATTTCTTTCAGCAATCCCTTTCCTGTTGGGTGGATATGAGGCAATTTCTCTAAATGTTCCACAGAAGGTTCCACTTTGTTTGTTATGGGGGCTTGCCTGCCAGTCTAAGGCCTCATCTAGTTTGCCCTGATCAGAATAGCCATTGGTATATTATAAGGTTTCGTGGTTCTTTAAGTTCCTGGGGTAGAGGATTACAGTGGATTTATTGATACGGGGGAAAAAGACGGGTCTGGCTGGTCTCATGTAAGCCATAGCCACAAAACATGGTTTCTCTGTCTGAGTATATATATCCCACTAAATTTTGATATTTACTACTCTGGACAAGCTTTGATTGGAAAGCTGCTTTCATCTTCCTTGGGACGTATGGAGAAAGTTGACTTCAGTACATGTGTTCCAAGTCTAACATGTAGCCAGTCATTTATTTAGCAGTGTGGTGTTGAGTCAGAATCCACTGTGGGCTGCAGCAGTGGCTGCTGTACCTGTGGCCCACAGCTTTGAAATACAGATGAGAACAACTGTGTGTGTTTGAAATGCTCTGTTCCTGCTCTGCAACTGTGCAGACTTTTAGAGCATGTATGTGGAGAGGGTAAAGTGGCATGCAGAAACACAGCAGTGGTTCTTGTTCAATGGCTGGTTGTTGATATGGAAGACCCATGTTTGAACATACAAATGAAAAAACAACAACTAAACAGGACACTGTAGAAGTAGCAGCAAATCCTAAATATTGTTTGGAGATGCTGAAAGTGAGGAAGCTCTCTCTGAGCTGTTTGCTCACTTTTTTACCATCTATATTTTCAGTTATAATTTACAATGCAAGGTGACATCACTATGTAATCTGCAGTGTATGATATACAGATTACAGTGTATATTTCCATTCCATATTTAATTTATTCTATTGAATAAGAACTCAGTCATTTGATTTGACATCTTAAACGGAGATCTATGTCCGTATTGTTCAAGCAGTATGTGAACATGTGGTGATCAGCCCTCTGTTAATACTCGTATACATTTCAGAGCTATCACATTTCAAACTGTTAATTGTGAATCAAGATGTCAGTGCTCTGGTGCCGTGTTGTTTGCTTTTGGTAGAAAAGGGACAGGGCCGGATGAGATCAGTGACAGGGTGCTGTCGTATGTTTGTGTAATGCTCTAGTATGTCAGTGGGGGGCAGACCATGGCTGTCCGTGGTCACAGTCTCCAAACTCGTCTGGCAACGGTTGCCATGGAGACAAGACTGGCCCATCACAGTGATGCAGGTCATTCCTAATGGAGAGAGACATAGAGGGCAGTATTGAGCCCGGTGACAAGAGGACACAGAGGCACACTCATAATCCTATATTGAGTCTATATTCTTCATCTCTGTAATGATGCTCGAGTCCATGACCTCGCCATCTAAAGAGCCATTCATTACTGATTGCTGCTGCTGTTGTTTATTATCTCAAGGGCCCTGTAAAAGTACAATTTCTACTCCATCACCAGGGCTTATCCTCAATAGCCTCCATCTCTACCTGGATCCCTATCCGAAGTTGGTCTTGGATTTGGTGGGGACTAGACAACCGCAACAAGCGACTAGATCAATGTTGAATTTTCTACTGATTCTCATGACCCCAAATATGATGGTTTAGAATAAGGGTGGCCAACATGATCCAGAAAGGGCTGGAGTGGGTGCAGGTCTTTGTTTGAATGATGCAGATACACACCTGAGTCTACAAATCAAGGTCTTTAGCAAAGACTATCGTTTGGCTAAATAGAATCAGGTGTGTAACTGGTTGGAGCATGTACACCGGCCCTCCCTGGATCCTCACAAAAAAAAGGTGAATCAGTTCATCCGGACACACAATCTAAGGAAAGAAACACAAAAAAAGTGAATCAGTTACACTGGATCGGAAGTTTATTCAGAAACGTTTCATCACTCATGTCCAGAGCGGGAATAATTGAGCAGGCATAAGGACACGGTCTGGATCATGTGGCCCACCCTGGGTTTAGGGTATCTCTGGATGGCACAGAAAGAGATAGTGTGGGCTTATTAATATCCGGTGGAGTGAGTTACCAAGAGATGGTGTTATGGATGTATGGACACTACCTGGGTTGCCGACTGCTGTGGTCAGAGATCGAGCTCCTAACCCAAGTGAGTGGCCAAAACGTGAACGGCAGTAAACGGGGTAAGCCAAGTCAAATATTTTTATCTAAAATACAAACACATGAGAAAAACCGGTGGCCGTTCACACACACACACCAACACAACCTCTTTGGTGCATCTCCCTGTACATCTTGGAACTGTGTTTGGCTGTTGAAGAACACTTGTTTATTATGAGGTACTGCAGCCTGTTCACATATCACTTCACCTGACAGCCGCTCCCGAGCGCCAGCTGCTTTTGAACAGAAAAAGAGTAGTAGTGTTAAGAGGCAACAACAACACCCTTCTGCAAAAGATAAAGTTGGACATCTTTAGTCCACCTAACTGTAGCAACCACGCCCTTTCTCAGGCACCGTATCGATTGCAGAGGATTCCGATATGTGACCCTACCTTTAAGCTGGTGGCCGGCTGTGTGGTGTTGGTACGTGAACAAGATGAACGAACTGGGTGCTTGAAGTTTACATGTCACACATGATGGTTATGCTCCCAAAAAGCACTCCTATGCCCACTCGAAAGTAGTGATGCTAGCTAATGCTACACACCATGGACTCTCTTCTGCCTCCGTCTCTTTCTCTGTGTGTTTCATGTTTGTCTGACAGTTCTAAATCTGTATAGTCAGGCTTGTAAAGACATCCATTGGGGTCAGTAGTAAAAGGCATATCTTCATTACTGTGATAAGCAGACATGTTTACAAAATTGACTCAACTCAAATTAATGATGACTATACCAATCAATGCTAATCAAAGTAAATTAGCTAATGGGTTGCTTGAAATTCTTCCCCCAGAGAACACTGAGGGGGTGTGTGTCTGGAGAAACAGATAACACTCATTTCTCAGTGTATTTTCTCAGAAAATGTACTTCCTGTTACTCCTGAACATTGGAGTGGCAGACTGCATTAATGTCAGTGCCTCCATAACACTATGTCATGATCACTCGTTACACCTACTATCTATAGATTTGAACTGTCCCTTTAGCAAACTGTAGGGAGAAATGAATCTAATTAATGATGAGGTCAGATGGACCTCCCATCTCTTCTACAAGGAAGACAACACTTGTCATTATATTCCTACAAGGAATATATGCAGACAGGGGGAGAAATGCAAACTCCACACAGAAAAAACCTGTGATGGCCTGGGGTTCAAACCTGGGACCTTCTTGCTGCTAGGCAACAGTGATAACTAGGCTTGGGTTTTGGAAAATGCTACCATTTGGCACTGACTAATTTGTCTTGTTGCTACTAAGTATCTTTAAACACGGGTGCCATATTTGTTTACTTTGCAGTGGACGAAGTGAAGACTCACAGCCAGCCAATCACTACTGGTGTTGCATACAAGTGACTTCACTGACAAATCAGCATGAAGCTATTTGGGTAAACCCACTCCCTTGGAGTTTAAAGCAGGGTGGGTAAATTCAGTGAGCTAACATCTCACTAGAAAAGACCACTGGGCCCCCATGCCTCCCACAATAATCACCTGCTTAGCTTTTAGAGGGCTTACAGTTAAAACCTGACCCGGGGTCAATAGTTAGTTAAGGAAAACGTCAGTTAATTGTAGATGGGTGATGGTGACTGGGGTGAGTGATTAAGCCTCACTATCTGATTATCTAGGGTCATGCATGGACTGCTAAGAAATGAAGTCAGGATGACAATGGGTGACCAGCAAATAGTGCATAGCTCTAGTTGTAGCTTAATATAGCAGATACGTGGTATTAAGCCCTTTGTGTTTAAAGGTGACACCTGGACTGCATCCTGCCTTAGAGGAACTACATTTTACAATAGAAAGTAAGTTCAACCAGAGGTTAAGATCCAATCCTAGCATCTGTCTGGTAATGTTTCCCATGATGTTGATGGGACAGAGGGAAATTGAAGAGACAGGGTAAAAAAAAAAACACAACCTAAGTTGTTTGTTACCTCAGGTGCCAGACTGTTTGTGTATTCAACAGTAAGGCAACACTGGGCCTGGCCCAACAGAGGCTGGTGCCAAATCTGACTTGGCCAAGCCTGAAAACGAATGACATGGCATATTACTGTGTTTGTGCTTTATCACTCAGACTAGTGCCTTATGCTGGAAGGAAGACGACATTCATGAATGCTTCATGTATTAGGGGTGACTTTGATGCAGACATGCTCTTTGATTTTCCCGGGAAATCGGGAGTGACAGAGAGCCTGGAGAATACTCTGGGACTGGCCACTGAATCAACAAGCCATAATGACTTCTCAACAATAGATCAATATGACTCATTTTAGCTATTCTGAACGGGTCACTACAAAATGCCCGTGAAGCATAAAAGCAGGTTTGAATATTGATCGAGTTACCGGGGTTCACCGTCAATACATGATGTAGGTCTTGATTGTGAACAATTCAAGTCTGCAACTGCTGCAATTTGCAAATCATCAGAAATCGGTTGACTCGTTCCCGTTCCAATACTGCTTCCCAGCGAGCAGGGGATCAGGTTTCATGGGAGTTCTGACTTTCCATGCTGTGAATACAGATGTCCACTGCCAGTGGAGGGCCAGGCTGGTGCCATGACTGGCCCTGCATGTCTGAGCGGGGCCTTGGCTGGCTGATCAGAACTGGGGAGGGCTGGCTGGTCCCAATGGGAGAAAATGCCTGGAAAGAACTGGAGCTTTTCACATTGCAGCTTTGACACACGCTCGTTTGATGTTATATGTCTGCCTTTCTCTGATGAGATCTCTTAATATGACATTTCTCATCCCTTTATTCCTCTCTCCTCCTCTTGCTTTGTGCTCTTTCCCTCCCTCCTTCCACATCACCTCTGAATCTACCCCCCCACTTCCTTTCTGCCATGGTTGCGCATCACTTTTCCAAAGTCTGGCTCTGTTTGAGAAGGATTATGGGAAATCTGTGGCAGGGGGGATGTATTTGGGGAATATGTCATCTGTTTGAGCAGGGATTTGAGCTGGTGGTCACTGGACTAATTCTGATCCCTCCCAACACATAGACACAGCCTACCAAACCATTCCTATATAACCTCCTCTAACCCACCCTACTACTCCTGATGCTTTGCTACCTGTCCATCAAGTCAACTCCAATAGAACCATTCATCACAAAAGCAGTAAGAGGCCAGTTTTGCCAGAGCATCATCGGGGGTGAGATTTGAAGATGGTGTGGTGGTGAATTATGCTAAAGGATATCATTAAGTTGAGGGAAACACAATTTAACAAAAATGAGGTTCATTCAGAATTCTTATACACACATTAACTCTGGAGACCGATTCCTAGAAGGCAGCCATGTAAACGATGGCAAGAGCAGGATGGGCTTAGAAAGCACAGGTACTGGCTTAATAAGCGCCCATATACACATTGCCAATGGTTTCTTTCACCCGTCAACGGAGCCAATATGTTAGTCAAGCGAGGGGTTATTATAGTAGCAGAGTACACTAATGATCCAGGCCACATAGTAGCACTTGATTGGCTTATGGTGTTAGTCTGCTTTGCTTTGGTTTGAGCGAGCCAAAGAGTTATTTAGAGACTTAAGGAGAGGTGAGCAGTGATCTTCCTGGCCTGAGAGAGCTGAGATGGTCTATCCTTGGTGGTAGTCAGCATTTTAAAGATCTTAATCCTGTCGCTCATGTAGTGTTTCTCTGAAAAACCCCCCAAAAAAGAGGATGGATATCCAAATATTTTTAAGGCAGTCCGCTTTTAGACTAGAAAGAGACTTTTGGTGCAACGTTATTTGACCAAGCAGCTGAATCTGAACACTGAAGTTTATAGCATAAAGTTGCACCATGCTTTAACAACATCCATCATCAACTGCTTATCTGAAGTTGGGTGGGTGGGGGACTGGAACCTATCTCAGTTCTCATTGGGCAGAAGGCAGGGAAACATCCTGGACAGTCCATCACAGGGCAGAGCATTTAGGGGAATAATGTCTTGCTCAAGGACACGTTGACATCCTTCTCTGCAGGTGTCAGGATCAAACCTGCAGATGACTGCTCCACCCACTGAGCCATGCCACCCCTAGGGTTTAAGAACATATCATCATTGACTCCGTTCCAGTCGTGTATGGTGATGCTATGGGAGATTTACCCAATTGCCATTCAGTTCAGTTCCCTGGAAGCTTTGTTTTAGCTACGCAGTCCATCTGCCACCATGGAGCACATTTCTCAGGCCATAAAAGTAGTAGTTTGCAGTAGTTATTTTACATATCAAAGGATTTTACTATAACATGTCTATGAGCAAAGCTCCTCTACTGCTGGAATATCCTCTGGAGCTACTGCTTGTAAATAAATGCTTGTGTCTTGGTGCGAAGCTGTGATGCAAAAAGCACCTCCTCCTTCATCTGCAACTGTGATGTGAACAGACATCACCAATGTCCCCCAAAAACTGCTTGGTGTTACTTTGGAGTCAACAGAGGGGGAAAAAAAGTCTGCATACTGTCCTCAGTGTCCTCAGAGGACAGTATCCAGCAGTTTCTTTCTGCATTGTTGACCTCAGATCTTCGCTGCACC
Organism: Regalecus glesne; assembly: GCA_900302585.1. Lineage (NCBI taxonomy): Eukaryota > Metazoa > Chordata > Actinopteri > Lampriformes > Regalecidae > Regalecus > Regalecus glesne. The sequence goes on along the minus strand of OMLC01007202.1, from coordinate 5,765 downwards.
TGTCAGTCTGGTGTGCAAAAGGTCTTTCTTTTACCATTTTGGAGTAACATTGTCCTCAAGTGACATTTGAAAACTGCTGAGAAGTAGGTCATTTTAATGAGGAGGCTGTGGTGAAGACGAGGACTAGACTTGGTGTCCCTGATCAGCGAGGATAGTAACATTTATATTTATTTACACATCTTTTTATTTATTTCGGTTTTTTGAGTTTAACATGCCTCTGTACAGAAGTACTTGGACATTTAAACATTTGGGACTTCACGTCTGTCATGATTGAACCATCTGGGATGTGATATTTTTCTATTAATCACAGTAAATGTGAAGTTTTACCACTTTTAAAAATGCAAGGTTTGGTTATGGCTAGAACTTCAGCGATGCTATGCCTCTATTTATTTGGCTTATTGCTTCAGCACTTTATCAGTATTTTTATTGGTTCTTTTCGATTATTTCAGAAAAACAAGACAAGTTGCAGAATTAACATTTGTTTGTTATTGTCTAGCTGCTAGCGTAGCATGCTAGCACCAGATCCCTGGACAAGGCACCAAAGCTCTGGTGATAAATGGCACAGGAGGCCTTATGGCCAAACTGAGAGCAGCCATGATGCCAATGACTGCTGCTCCCCAAGGATTGTGTCTGTGAACCTTGATATAGAGAAGGTCTCTCTCCTGAGTGGTGTTCCTCAGAGAAAAGTCTGTGGGTTTGACCAGAACTCCAGCATTTTGAAAGCTCCTGGTGCTAGGGTGAGATGGAGATGCTCGTGTTATTTCAAGTCCAAGCTCACCCTCACAAACTACTTTGGTAATTATCTCAAGTACATTAGACCCAGGGGACAACTGGGTGTGCTGTTACCATCAGATTCAGAAGACACAGCACCATTAAGACCGTGACTGATGTAGTCGGACATATTTCAAGAACCTTGTCCAGAACCAATGCCTTCTGGGGCCTGAATAGTCTGTCTCATACTGGTTAAATTCACCTCCACCCCCCCAGGCTAGCTGGTATGGGCCAAGCTCTTTTCTCCTAACTGATTGTGAGTCTCAGCCTGGTTAGATATCACATCAGTTGCACCGTGGACAGTCTTGCCCACTGTTAACCGCAATCTATGATATTGAGATCAGACGGGTGAGGGAACACCTGAACAAGAGCATGTTGTACTTCTATGCTAGTCCATGTGCAGCAAAATGGCGGAGCTTCTGTGCCTGGGAACTATTTTGACATAAAATTAAGCAGCTTTCAGGTCAATATTTGTGGCTTGGCTACTTGGCTACTGATGGCCTCAGTCGCTGGGACGGTGGAGGAGGTTTGGAATGGAGTCTGTGATGTTTCAGAAGTCATCTTCATTGTTAGCGGCAGAGGGCACTTGTGGCAGGGTCTTTCTTCCTCCCGATTCTGAGGCATAAGTGACAGCTCAAGTAAACAAGCCCTCGGAGGAGATAACAGCACCAAGTTTTAGGATCTTAGTGCTTCAGGGATGCCCCCAACAACATGTCATATACAGCCATCACAGTCTGCACCGCCAGGAAGAATGTCTTACTCGGTAATTCTACCTTCTCCTTGTCACACTGCCGCAGGGGAGCTGGTCTTTTACTATCTGACCAGCTAACAGAGGTGGCAATGAAGTGAGTGTCCAAATTGTTGTCTAGAGTTTGGTTGCTTCAGTGGAGCTCTCTGATGATCCTGTCCACTAAAGTGAAATTAACAGATGAAGATATTGTGGTGAAACGTCACCCACAGTGGCTTAGTCCAAACTATCTGAACAACTTCCAGAACTTATCAATCCAGATGGAGATGAGTCCTTATTTCCGTCAGTGGCAGTCAGTATGCTGGTGGCAGAACAGGCAAACGAGCCAATCTTCAAAGATGGTGTTGGTGTGCTCTGCTCCTAAGCATATGGAGCACACTGGGTACTTTCACTCCATGTTTCTCAGAATTCATCATGAAAGAAAGTTGTGCTGCTGCTTCTCATTTCACCGGACTAATATGGATTCCATGATTTTTTTTTCCCTTTCTGATGGTTGGCATCTCATTTCCATACACTGCCCCATGTGTTGAGGCATTCATCTCATGCAGTGGTCCCCAGAGGCTGTTCATGGCCAACCAAGTCAAGTCAATTTCATTTGTATAGCCCATTATCACAAATTAACAACTTGCCTGAGTGGACTCTACATGGAAACAACATCCTGTCCTTAGACCCTCACATCGGATAAGAAACAACTCCTTAAAAAGACCATTAATAGGGAGAAAAATAGGAAGAAACCTCAGGGAAAGCAACAGAAGATGAATCTCCCTTCCAAGACGGACAACCGTGCAATGGATGATGTGTACACAGAACGAGACCTAAATTGCCTAAATTGTTGCTCTGTTACTACAAAGTCATCTTGTTTTATTATTTTCAATTCTTTTTTCTTTATTTCTGTAATTTGACATTTTTTTAAAAAGGGACCATGTGCAGCTTTTTATATTGTTACCATTCAATCCTACGCACCAGATTATAGCTTCAAGCTAATTCCCATCTGCAGTTCATGCATGTCTTTTTTTGATGCTGGGAGGAAACCAGAGCACCTGGAGGAAACCCGTGCAGACACAGGGAGAACATCCAAACTCTACACAAAAGGTGGAAAAAAAACTGCACACTTTGTTGACCAATCCCATCCAGTCAGATGGTAATTGTGAAAACACAATGGATGAATACATTTTCTCAACTGCACTGTTCTCCAACCTGATTTAGATTTACTAAAGTCATTTCCTGATTTTGTCTGCATGCTAGCACTCACCCAACCCAAAGCACTGATGTCGTTGATAGTCACTTGCACATCTACATCTGTTGGTCTATTCTTGAAGGTTTCCCATTGCTCTCCAGTAAATGGTCAGTCCAAATACGTGTGGTTTTTTTGGCCCTCCTTTGGCCCTAGTGTCAGCTTGCAACCTGTTGTGAGGATTACAGACCAGTAATATGTCTGGATGGGAGAGGGCCAGCACCAATTTCCTCCCAGGAAGAGCTTACACAGTGGGTGGGTGGGGGGTCAACCTTCCCTCATAGACTGTTTACCAAATACCCACATCTTATCTTCAACTCTGCATTGGCTTTGGGGTTGATTAATCTCAAGTGCAGCCTTCAAGTGTTACTTAACAAGCATCAAAGAATCCTGTGATTTATTACTTAAATGCAAGTTGATCAGGATCAGTGCATGAGGATCTGATGTAAGGACCATAATGCTAAGAATTCATGATTTGCTTTAAATGTGATTATTTGTTAGGTATTGGGTTTCTTTGTTCGTATCACCAGTTTGGTGCCCTGATCCCGTCTCTTTACATTGCTTCAGCAGTATAAGCACACTTAAGTTTGGCTGTACCTTTATGATTCAAAGTTTTAGAAAAAAAAAAACGTTAGTCGAGCCATCTTAAGAGGTCAAGAACTGTTCAGACTGAGAAGATGTGATTTTGAGCAAAGTGAGTAACATTTGGGTTAAATGTGAGCTAAAATCTAACTCGGTGTGTCTTTGTCAGTAGTGGTCATGTGAATTGACCAGCAGTCATTTTATTGCATGTGTGAATCCAATTAGTTGACATGCTGATAACATTTGGTTTTGCCTGTTTTGCCTCTAACAGTTCTTTATTGCATTAGTCTATACTCATCCTGCCAACCAATGCCTGTCTGTTTGTCTGTACTATGCTAGCAATCTCCATCATCTCATTAAACACACACACACACACACACACACACACACACACACACACACACACACACACACACACACACAGAGTTTCCATGGAAACAGAATCCAGGGGCGTTTGACTGGTTCTTTGCCCAAGAAAACAAAAAATGGCC
>OMLC01007158.1:11341-23486 GCA_900302585.1 Regalecus glesne | reverse complement strand
CTTGATGCATGCTCAATAATCCAGGTAGGGAAATCTCAAAAGAGGTGAATTTGTTCAGCTGGATCAGAGGTTCATTTTTGAAACGTTTCGTCACTCACCAGGTGACTTCTTCAGTCTAAGCTGAAGGCAAACATCCCCCTCCTTATAAACAGTACCTTACTGCCACACAACAATAGGTTGGTTTCACATGCAAGTTGGGTGATCAACTGCACATTCAGTGACAAAGGGCACCATTCACAGAGGATTGGGGAATGTTCGCGATCACGGCATTGTAAGACGCCGATAGGTGTACTCTCAGGCCACCGCCCCTATTCAGCGAGGGTCGCTCCCTCTTCACGTAGATGGCCTCCTTCACCCCCCTCTCAAACCACCGTTCCTCCCTATCAAGGATGTGAACATCATCATCCTTGAATGAGTGGCCACTCGCCTGTAGTTGGGTGTAGACCACAGAGTCCTGACCCGACGTGTTGGCTCTCCTATGCTGCGCCATCCTTTTTGCAAGCATCTGTTTGGTCTCCCCGATGCTGAAGTCACTGCAGTCCTCCTGGCATTTAACAGCGTACACTACGTTACTCTGTTTTTGCCGGGGGACCCGGTCCTTGGGGTGGACCAACTTTTGCCGCAGTGTGTTCAGGGGTTTGAAAGCAACCGAGACGCGATGTTTTGAAAATACACGTCTCAGCTGTTCCGACACTCCCGCCACATACGGAATCACTACCGGTCTGCGCTTCGGCTCCTCCCCTCCCTCCACTTGGCTGGAGCTCTGTCTGGGACCCTTCCTGGCTTTCACAAAAGTCACCAAAAGTCACTTTTAGTCACCTGGTGAGTGACGAAACGTTTCTAAAATGAACCTCTGATCCAGCTGAACAAATTCACCTCTTTTGTGATTTCCCTACCTGGATTATTGAGCATACATCAAGACAATGCCTATATCAAAACATCAAAATATATTTCATCCTCAAAGAATGGCGTGCTATTGCCCCCATAGCCAGTAAGTGTTTTGAGAAGATGCATACCACCCAGACAGAGCCACGGAGGACACTGTTGCCCATATCCGTTACATCGCCCTGTCTCACCTGGAAGGGAGGGACACCTATGTGAGGATGCCGTTTGTGGACTACAGCTCAACATTAAACACCATAGTGCCCCCCAGGCTTGTCAATAAGTTCAAGGATTGAGGCCTGACAACAGTACTGTGTTACTGGATCCTAAACTTTTTGACAGACCACTTCCAGGTGGTGAGTGGAAAACGGCACCTCATCTCTACTGACTCACTATGAAAGTGTCATGGGGCTTTCCTTAGCCCTCTCTTGTATTACCTATGACCAGGGATTAACGTGGGCTGGAATGATCAAGAATGGTGCTCTGGCACATTTGATTAATTAATGAATAAACCTGATTGGCAGTTTCATAAATAATGATGTCAAGTTAGTTCATTTTTTCTTGTACTACCTGCAGGCACCCTGACTTTCTTTCCAGCTGATGCCATCATTGGATGCCATCAAGATACTTCACAAATTTGAAAGTAATGTCACCTCAAGACCCCACCCCCACCAACAACACACATCCTCCATTTTCAGCTCTCAGTCTTTCCTATCAGTACTTTCATGCAGGCAGATAAACTTGTGGTTGCGGTAGGCAAAGTTCCTAGCTAGCTACATAACGGATGTGTAAGCAAGATAAATCGGAGATTACAATAAATATCTCAAATACATGATTTCAACCAGAGCTTTACAAATATCCTCAAACACCCTCGCTGTTTTATGTGCAACTTTGCTGTCTGTCTTGCTAGTTACCGGTACAGCAGCAGACAATTTAGCTTAGCTACAGTGAAGCTCCTCCTCAGAAGCAGAGCAGGCACAGGGGTAAGGGGTGCTTATGGGAAAAAAATGTATTTTTCTTCAATGCTGTCAAAATTAATACACATGTTCTTTTATTTAACAGATATACCTTAATTTCAGCTCACTGTCTTTGAGAGGCTGAAGTAGGCTCAGTTTTAAAGCTAGGGTGGCGATACTGTTGTCATAAATCCATTGTTGCAGAGTATTACATTGTGGTATGTCCGGAATGGGGGTTAATAATGCCTCAAATGTAGGCTAATTTTATTAAGGAAAAATCTTTCATGGCCATTTTCAAATGCCCTGTCAGAGCAGGTGATTTTAGTTCTTCCTGCTAGTGTACTCTCAAATTGAAACATTTGTATTTCCCGAATAGAAAGTACATTTTAACATCAATGTGTGATAACTTCACTCTCAAAGATGGAGAAGGATGTTAAAAAAGAGGGGTCAGAAGAAGATGGCAGATTATTTTCATGGGTAAGGACTGCTTAGCTAATGACATAAGCTGGCATAAGTAATATCATTCTTATTTTAAATATCCATCAGTGGGTATGTATGTACATGATGTGTTGTTGAAGTTGTCTGGTTAATTCATGTTGTGAAATGTATTTGACAATAAATGAAATGATAATTAGTCTTTTGGTGCTATTTAAAGGCTGTGTGAGAATACTGGACAGTTTAAACAACTGCAGGCTATGGAACTGGGTAGTTTGCAGTATTGTGGTAAAGTTAACAACAATAATTCTCATTGGTGCAGGGAAAACTGTGGTTTCCACGGTCACTGTTGGTTTAGATCGAGCGTTAGAGTCATCAATTTGAATTTAAACTGATGGTCTTTAGTATCACTTGCCAAACTCCACTTTTTCACTATGGCTAGGGGTCAGAAAGCAACCATCAATGTATGATGTACTTTTTAATAACTGCTAATATATTAGAGCCACAAAGAGCAATAAACCTGCAGCAAGCACCACTTGCAGCTAAATCTGAATTTAGGGTTCCCCCACCTGCCAAATCCAACTTTAACCCCTGTCTATGACTGCATGGTGATAAAGCTTTAAACAGCATTGTGAATTTGTGGATACCACACCCGTTGTGGGCTTAATCACCCCCAGTGACAAGATGATCTACATGGAGGAGGTCACCACCCTGAAAAAGTGGTACCGAATATCTCAAAAAGCAAGGAGGTCATTGTGGATTTCAGGAAAGGGGGGCACACCCATCTCCCAGCCACCATCAATGGCACAGTTGAGTCAGAGAATTTAAAATATTTAAATATCAACAAAGAGCTGACATTGGCTAGTAACACCACCACAGTTGTTCAAAAGGCCCAACAATGTCTGTATGACCTCAGGTCCCCAATGAAAATTGGTTTAAAATCCTGAGTGACTTTTACCAGGTTATCATGGAGAGCTTGCTGACAGCCTGCTTCACCACCTGGTATGGCTGCTGTACTAGCAAGGAACGCAAGGCCCCGGGAAGGCTTGTGTGCACAGTCCAGCACATCACTAGATTTGAGATGCCCAGTCTAGAGGAGTGGTACACACAATGGTATCTCAAAAAGACCCTGCAGGTCATTAAGGATTCAGCATACCCACACAAAAGCCTGTTCTCCCTGCTGCCTTCAAGGAGGATATACAGAACTCAAAAAAACCATGCACCAACAGACTGAAGAACAGCTTCTTTCCTCACACCATAAAACTTCTCAATAAATAACATGCCCTTAAGGATACGTGCAACCTTACCATATTTGCAGTATCTGATTGCCACCTGTGTAATATCTGACAACTGATCATAGATGTCCCCAATATTTTATGTACAGTAACAGTGTGAAGTGATTGGCTTGAAATTGTTATCATGTTCATTTTAGAATTCTAGCCAGTGGTGGGTAATATGGCTGAAAATATTATGATTAAAATTTTCATATCAGATAATGAGTTTCATTTTACATGTGACAATTAGTCTCCATGCTATGGGGTTGGACATGGATGTAAGTGGAGCTTGGGAGCTTTAGGCCAGATTCCCTTCCTAAAACCATCCGGTGGGTTCGGCCTCTTTCCTTGTGGTTTATCAGTACCCTCAGTATGCACTCTACAACTGAGCTACTGTGCCCCGCCCTTTAATCAACAGGTACAAATATACTATTTCTCTCAAATTTTAGAAGGCTGATTTTGCTGGAATATTGGCTTTGGGACTGGTAAAGAGAGAGAGTTTGCTTATATGATGGAGAAGGAAGGTAGCTATACTGTGTGTGCTCAAGAGACCAGATGGAAAGTGAATAAGGTCAGGAATACTTGAGGTGGATTCAAACTATTTTACTATGGTGAAGATAAAGAGGAGAAATGGGGCATGAGGGAAGTATATTTTAAGGGTGTGATGGAGGTGAAAGATAGTGTCAGAAAGAGTGCCAAGAATGAAGCTGGGGATTGAAGGTGTAATGATTAATGTAATCAGCATTTATGCCCCACAAGTTGGGTGAGAGATGGAAGAAAAAGAAGATTTCTGGAGTGAGCTGGATAAAGTGATGGAGAGTGTACCCAAGGAGGAGAGATATGATGACTGGAGTGGACTTCAACAGACATGTTGAGAAATGGAACAGGGGTGATGGGTAGGAATGGTGTCAAAGAAAGGAACGTGAAGGGACAGATGGTGGTGGATTCTGTGGTGAATACATATTTCAAGAAGAGGGAAGAAAACAGGGTGATGTATAAAAGTGGAGGAAAAGGCACACAGGTGGACTATATCTCATGCAGAAGGCATGATTTGAAAAGGGTTTAAACTTGAAGGTTATGACAAGGGAGGACGTAGCTCATTGCATAGGTCTCTGCCTCTGGTGTTAGAATGCTGATGATGTCCTCATCAGACTTGATGGACCCTAGCAAGAAAATGTGTGCGTGTGGGGGTGGGGGGGTAGAGCAAAGATCTTTTGGCATCTGGAATCTATATGGGGAGACGAGCAGCACCACTAAATAAATAGGTAAATGCTCAGTATGAAAATTAACTGACATTTGGGTCTGTGATTTATTTTTTACTGCAAAGTGGCCAGGGCTATCCAAAAGGGTGCTGCATTAAGCTAAAAATTGTTGAAGGGCCCTGACCCTCAAAACCATTTCATTTTATACCAGCAAGTGAAGGTAAAGTAACACTTTGGATACCGACAACCATTACAGGTACTTAACCAAATTTCTTTGTGAAAATATATTTCAATTGCTATTAGTTCTGAAATCCCTCCTCCCCCAGGCCTCTATATAAAAAAACTATTAAATGGATTGGCTGATTTTCTTGTTGGCTACTGAGCATTCCGCATTATTTTCCACAAAATCCATGCATTTTGCATAGGAAGTGATTAAAGCCATGACCATTGATTGTTTTCCTATGCCATTCAAGTGAAATGAAACAGAATTTTGGAAATTGCCGTTAAGTGAAATGGCATGGTCCAGTGCTGTAGGATGAAAACTCCTATATGCAGCTTTAGAATGGAAAAAATAAATAAAAACATTTCACTAAAACTGAAGGTCAACAGTCCGATAACTAGCCAGGCTTGTGTCCATTAAAACGAATATCACTGAGTTTTCAGTCAGCAGAAACCTGAAGTGGGTTTCTGCTACCCTCACACACTATAGGACTTCAGCTGAAAATATAAAGTCCTTTTAATATGATTAAGACAGCCCGGACTAGCTTTCAAACAGATCAGGAGGCTAATGACAGGCTCATATGAGAATATAATGAATTCCAAGCAGCTTTAATTCTGAACTCCCTCCTCAATTCTAAAGAAGGGCAACGCCCAACAACCCTCTTTTCATTAAGTATATATGGGTTAAACATGTTTTGCAGAATTTGGATCCGTGACTTGCTAGTTCTTTTGTTTCATTTAAAAGTCTGATAACTATATTAACCACTGAGAAAAAGCCACATAAAAACAACAGCTTAGCATGTAACTCTTGGGGATGTCTGTGGCCTAAGGCATTACAGTGCTTCTTTCTTACCTTGGCCTTGGTCTCTTTCCTCTCCCACCACTCGTCAAAGGTAGCAAAGGCAATATTCTCCACCATCTTGCGATTCAGGTCCCTTTGCATGATGTTCTTCATCTCTTGGATCAGCGTAGCCAGGACCACCTGCACTGTGGCTTCATGGGGGTTTTCTGCCAGGAGGGGCATTTCCTCACTCAGAGCCCTGTATTCATCTCCTTCCCCAGGCGGCATGGTGCTGTAGCCAGGCGGTGGTACGTAGGAAGGGTAGTGCGGAGGCAAGATATGTGGAGGCCAGCCAGTATGGGATGGTGGGAGGCTGTGGTGAGGCAGGGGTGGGATCTGGGAACTGTGGGGGTCAGGGTAAGCATAGGGCATGTGAGGTGGTACGTAGCGGTGATCCTGGTCATAGTGACTACCACCTCCATTCCCTTCCTGGTCCATGTAGGGATGGTGAGTGTGTGTGGGGGGCATTGAGTGGAGGTGGTAGGATGAAGGGTAATCTGCTGGAAGGACCTCACCAGGGGTTGCAGAGCCGTTGGACGATGACATACGCAGCTGGTGCAGACGACTGAGCATCTGAGTCTGCATCTGGAATGACATTGGGGCTCCACCACTGTACTGGTTCATCAGCTCCATGGAGCTGGCATAGTCATACATGTGATGAGGCATGGGTGGGGGATACTCTGGGTGCAGCTCCATGTGGGGTAGGGGAGGGATGCCTGGTGGTGGTGGAGGTTGGAGGGAGTAGCCTGGAGGAGGTGGTGGAGGTAGGTGAGGGGGATAGGAGGGCATGGGAGGGTGCAAGGAAGGGCCAAAGTGCTGTGTAGAATCAGTAATGGGTTGGGGTGAAGAGGAAGGGTCTGCTGTTTGCAAAGGCAATGTAGCCTGAGATGAGGAAGGGGAAGAGGCTGAGGAGGCAGGGGGCTGATGGGTAGTCACCATTGTTATGCTGTTCTCCTCCTCTTCATCTGAGATCTCCATATCTTCACCCGAAGAATGGGGGGATGACTGCAAAGAAAAAACAGAATTAGAGTCAACTTTGAAAGATAAGGTAATGGTGACAGGGAGATCGTTTTGAAAAACTGGGACACATTCACTTCATTTCAAATTTATGAAAATAGCAAAAGAAAGTTCTGCCTCTACGTTTCATGATAATAACATGATGACTCTCCTGAAATACTTGATTCAATAGCAACTAGATTGTAGTAAATGCCAATAAAAGTGAATAGTACCTTACCACGATACTCAGTTAAAACTAAATCATGGACCCCTGGTGGCCCAAGGGTTACAAAGCAAGTACTACAACTAGAACATTCCTGGTGGATTGCAGCCAGGTACCTTTGCTGCATGTCATATCCATTTCCCCCTTACCTTGTTTACTGTCCACTATCCTAAAAGGTTAAAAAAAATGCCAGAAGCAACAAATAACAAACAGCAACCCACTAATCACATACAGAATAACCATATACATATTATAGTCATATGGATGGACCTACAGAGGGACAAAACCAAAAAACACCAGATGCTACCACCAAAAGTTGTTAATTTCCAAAGGGAGGAAGATAAAGCTCATTTGACAAGAACAATTGCCAAGAATCTGTGCTCCATTTTGCATCAAGCTTCTGACTATGAGATAAAAGAAGACCTGAAGAACAGACTTGTCTTTCCAGAAAATATCACAGAAACTTCACTCCAACCAGAAATGGTTCTTCAATCAAGGAGCACAAAAAATAGCATCTTAGTAGCAGAATTTACAGTCCCCTGGGAGGACAGGCTAACAATTTCTCATCAACAGAAAAAAAACCAAATGCCAGGATTTGTCAATGAGGCTGCTGTTAAAGGATGGTGCGCAACCTTGTTTCCCATTGAAATCAGCAGCTGTGGTTTCCCGGCAACATCATCATATTATTCCCTACAGAAGATGGGTTTGGAAACCCAACAACTAAGGCAAGCCATTAGGGAGATAAACATGGTAACAGAGACCAACACAAGATGGTTGTGGTTGAAGACAGCCCACAATTGGAACCCTTCAACAGCTGAAGGTAGATTTGGTCTTTGCTGCCCCACTCCGACAACGTGTGGTAACAAAAGAGCAAAACGCTTGTGACCCTGAGATACTTGCTGAAGATGCAGAAGAGTTTCAATCCAATGTCAATGGATTGAAACCTGTACCCAAGGATTACCATCAGGAGGGGTGGCATAGCACAGGAGGTAGGGTGGTTATCTAGTAATCAGAAGATTGTTGTTTTGGTCTCTGGTTCCTTCAGGAAGCATGTCAAATACACTGAATACATTGAATACACTGAATCCCTATTGGCTAGAGACAAAAGATGAAAATTTGCTTTGCGTCTAAATCTGGCATATTTACATTCTAAATGTTAATTAATATGCACTGTCCCTCTGAATGAGATTATTATTATTATTATCATTATTATCATGATTAAAAGAAGTAAATTACCACATTTTTAGTACCTCCTGTAGTTTTTTCATGTAGCTAAGCATCTTTTTTTTTTCCAAGGAAAAAAAATCTTACTGAAAATTATAATTGAAAAATTCTGTAACATTTTTTAAAACACTACTACTACTAGTACTAATACTAATACTACTACTTATAATAATATTATGATAATAATGATAATAATAATAATAATATGAGGAGGTGGCATGGCTCAGTGGGTAGAGCGATTGACTGGTGATCAGAAGGTTGCAGCTTTGATTCCCAGTCTTGCAGAGAAGCGTGTTGAGGTGTTCTTCAGCAAGACACTGTTCCCCTAATTGCTCTGCCCTATGATAGACTGGCGACCTATACAGGGTGTACCCCGCCTTTCGCCCAATGAGAACGGAGATAGGCTCCAGTTCCCCCGCAACCTGATTTCGGATAAGCGGTTGACGATGGATGGATAATATGAAGAAGAAGGAGAAGAAAAACATCTTTTCAGGCTCAACAATCCAGGTAGTCAACAAAGTCAAAACAGTTGCAACTGGTCATCTGGACATGGGTTAAAACAAAACAGCAGTACGTTTCAACATTCAGATGAACATAACATTAAACATAACAAAAACATTAAAAAGGAGCTGGGTGGTTCACATACTGGACTGAGAGCTGAGAAAGACATTAAGTGGAATGTACTCATGTTTTTGGTTTTAAACATATATAAAGATGACATGATTGGACTATTTTGACCTAGTTGAAATGTACTGCCGTTTCATTTAAATTCTAATCTTAGTGATTGAATCATCAACTGGGGATAAAATGTTGCAAAGAAAAAGGAGATATGGCCCTTGGGTATGTACCCACTTTGGGTATGTTCCCACTTTGAGTGATACGTCTTTGCCACTGGAAGGGAGGATTTGAGGGAAGAGGGGGGAAGTGGGTTTTACCAAAACTTCGTAATTGAAGGTATTTGAAAAACAACAACGATCTTTTCAATGTTTTACAAAAAGGTGAATCAATTCAACTAGATGAGAAGTTTTATTCAAAAACTTTTCATCACTCATGCAGGTGGCCTCTGAACTGGTTGCAAGGGTCCACACCCTTATAAACAACACAATTGCATGCCAACCAAATCAAAAGATGGTTTCTTGTACAAGTTGGCCATTGATTGCACATTCAGTGTTAATGAGTAATATACACAGAGGACTGGGAAATAGTTGCGAACACAGCGTTGCACGATGATGAAAGATGTACTCTGAGCCCCCCGTTCAAGACGCCCTCTTTTAACGCCTCTTTCAAACTACCATTCCTCCCTACTAAGGATGTGGACATTTGAACGGCTGGCTACTGGCCTGAAGATGGATGTAGGCTGCAGAGTCCTGGCCTGGCCATGAGACGCTGGGCCATGAGGATGGCACAACATAGGAGGACTAATACATCATGCCAGGACTCTGCAGTCTACACCAATCTACAGGCCAGTGGCCACTTGTTCACATTTTCATATTCATTTTACATGTAGATTTTCTATGATTTAAATAAAAACAGAAAGTTACTTTACTGCTGATATTCATTCTTGAATTGCTCTGGACTCTGGGGCCAACAGTAATCATGAGACACAATGCAATAGGTTAACTCAGACAATAAGCAGTTAACATATTGTGTTTGCCTTAGAAATTTGATGTTAAGAGAACTCTTAAAATACAAGTTGGGTATCAGTCCTTTTTCTGACGTTGCTTTTAATCTGTAAGAATTGTACTGGATTTTGAAAAAAGTGCTAAAATATGAATACACATCTGAGACACCATTCCTCTGAGTTGATAATAAACTAGTCTAATTCAGTGATATATTGTCATCATTAAACGAGTAGAAAAAAGTAGGAAGACATTGGGTAGATCGGGAGCTAAACTGACTAATCATGATCCATTACTGTGACTGAAGGGTTGTTAAAGTTCCATCAGTCTCTTCTTCCATTCATCCATCCATCCATTGTCATACACTTATCTGAAATCAGCTTGCAGAGAATAATCCATCCAGTCTATTTGCCTGACACATTTGCTTTAAATCTTACTGATATTATATTTTTTATTGCAATTGTGAATGTGTTTATTATAATACTTTAAGCTGCATGAACCCAGCCTATTGTTATTTGATTGTTTTCAGATCAGACTGAAGAAGTCACCTGGTGAATGACGAAATGTTTCCAAATAAACTTCTGATCCAGTTGAACGGATTCATCTCTTTTTTGTGATTTCCATACCTGGATTATTGAGCATGTATCAAGACAAGCTGCATTAAGATATTTCTAACCAGTAGATATCAGTAACCAGTATGATTTTCATACATAGTCCAAAACAGATATGGCTTGCTACCCCTCTCTACCAGTCTGTGCTGTGGGCAAAGCATAATTTACAGCATGATCATAATTGATTTTTTTCTTTCAAATAGATAACGCTTGCAGAGGACTTGAATTGACACTGATATTGGTGTATTCATTCACAATGTCCAAGTAAGCAGTTGTAACACATTAGCTTAAGAACTTGCCAACTTCAAATATATTATTGTGTCAGTATGCTTGCTTTCTCTCCTTTCTGTAAGCCTCACCCAAGACTGCATTGTCAACTTATGAGTAGTAAATGGTTTCTCTGTACCCAACCAGAGCGTGAGGTTTCCTTGTCAAATCAAGAGAGTCAAACACTGAGCTAAAAGTTACGGAAAATTGGACTGCAATGTTAGTTCTCAGTATGATCAGCAGTACTAGCAAGCCTTTCACATTACAGGGAATTCACATTACATGGAGTTATTTGATTCACTGTTGAGCTTAACAATTTTTTTAAGTTTACAAAGATTTTTAAAAAATCAAATTAACTTTCACTGGAACCTCAGGTCCATGTCAACAATATTGAATCTATTTTCAAATGCTAGTAGCTTATTTTCCAGACATTAATATGATTGTATCACATAGACTATTATGTTAAGATAATGTTTTAGCAAAAAAACCAACATTAATTTATCTGCATTAACTTTGTCATGTAATAGTCATTCTGCTCCAATGTATCATTTTTTTGGCTATAGTCAAAAAATTGATTGGTAATCCTATCAAAGAGATGGATGTTATTTAGAACTATGCATGAAAACTTTTTTTTTTTTTTTAAATCGGCAAATAACAGGAAAAACATCTGCTAATGAAACCCCTGGGGTAGATTTTTAGTATTTGTTTAGGTTCCTACCTGACTTTCTCCATTGTAAGGTGGTGTGTGTGACCCTGGTCTGATCCGAGGGTCAGCAGAGCAAGCCTGTAGAGTACCCTCCTTCAAAGTTCCACTTGCAGGGTGACTAGTCTGGGCCTGGGGGTCCTCTGAGGTGGGAATGTGGGGAGAGTAGATCGAGGAAGATGGTGTGGCTGCAGCAATGATAGGGGGACTCTTCCTCACCTCTGCTCCCTTGCCTTGTTTCCTTCCTCTGCGATCATCTCTGTCCCGTTCCCTTTTCCTCCTGTGCTGGTCTTTATCCCCCTCCTCACATCTCTGATTAATGCTCACTTGCTCCCCATCAGCGTCCCCTGAGCCACCAGCCTGATCTCCTCTGTCCCCACCAGGTCCCATCTGCCTCTCCTCTTTTCTGTCCTCTTCATCTTCCTCATCAGATGCCAAGAAGGAGAACTTTGCTTTCTGCTCTTTTAGGAGCATTTCGATACGAGAGTCAAGACTGCTGCTGTGGTAGACAAATGGCAGGCTCTCATTGGTGGAATCAGGCTCCGGCGAGGAGGAGTCACGCTGGGGCTGTGGTGGTGAATTGGACAACGAGGGGAGGTGGTGAGGGAGGGATGTAGAAGAAGGTGAAGTGGAGGAGGACGCGACAGAGGAGTGGGGTGGGGACAAGGGAGGGGGTGTTTTTGGTGGAGCAGG
>OMLC01007156.1:5278-16401 GCA_900302585.1 Regalecus glesne | reverse complement strand
CTTCCTTGAGTTGTTTAAAGTTGCTTCAAAATGCAGCTGTTTGAGTGCTCACTAGAACTAGGTTTCATATTACCCCTTTGTAATCATCTCTCTTTTTGTTTTTGTTTAGTTAAATTTTATCCCTTTTCCCCCCACCCGAATTCCCCGAGTTGCCTACTACTGGGTCAGTCTCTCTGATCCCCACTAGAACATCAACAGGAAGGAGGAAGTCATAGCATGTGTCTCCTCCAAGTCACATGACCACTAGCCCTCACTAGTCTACACATCATGGTCTGGTGGTGAAAGCACAGTGCTTGGCCGTCAGAGGAGAATGAAGCAGATTACAAAAAGAGGTGAATCTGTTCAGCTGGATCAGAAGTTTATTGGGAAACATTTCTTCACTCACCAGGTGACTTCTTCAGTCTGAGCTGAAGGCAAACATCCCCCTCCTTATAAACGGTACCTTGATGCCACACAACAATAGGCTGGTTTCACATGCAAGTTGGGTGATCAACTGCACATTCAGTGACAATGAGCACCATTCACAGAGGATTGGGGAATGTTTGCGATCACGGCATTGTAAGACGCCGATAGATGTACTCTCAGGCCACCACCCCTATTCAAAGACGGTCGTTCCCTCTTCACATAAATGGCCTCCTTCACTCCCCTTTCAAACCAGCGTTCCTCCCTATCAAGGATGTGAACATCATCATCCTTGAATGAGTGTCCACTAGCCTGTAGGTTGGTGTAGACCACAGAGTCCTGACCTGACGTGTTGGCTCTCCTATGCTGCGTCATCCTCTTAGCTAGCTTCTGTTTGGTCTCCCCGATGTGCAAGTCACTGCAGTCCTCCTGGCATTTAACAGCGTACACTACATTACTCTGTTTGTGCCGAGGGACCCGATCCTTGGGGTGGACCAACTTTGGCCGCAGTGTGTTCAGGGGTTTGAAACCAACTGAGACGCGATGTTTTGAAAATACGCGTCTCAACTGTTCCGGCACTCCCGCCACATACGGAATCACTACCGGTCTACGCTTTGGCTCCTCCCCTCCCTCCACTTGGCTAGAGCTCTGTCTGTTTGCTCTGTATGTTTTAACATGAGGACGCTCATAAGTGTACATGGTACACCTTTGGGCTAAGGTAAGCACCTTAGATCAATGATCAATTTTGTATAGCGACATCTGATTTAAGGCCACATGTCTTGGACACTTGGATGAAAAGTAGAGCAGAGCCATCAATGGATCACTATCTCTTGGTGAGTTGGGTCAGGAATCAGGACAGACACAGTATGCCCAAACATATAGTGTGGATGAAATGGGAACATCTGGAGAAGGGATCTGTCCAAGAGACCCTCAACTCCCACCTTCAGTAGAGCTTTTCTGGTATCCCTATGGAGGTTGAGAGCATTGAATCAGAGTGGACAATGATAAGCTACAGCTATGAGCTGTGATCTCAAGGTTATTAGGTGACTCAAAGAGCAGTAACCCTCGAACATCCTGATGAACACCAGCAGTAAGAGAAGCCATCCAACTGAAGAAGGTGGTCTTCTGGGATAAGTTATCCCAGGAGAGTCCAGAGACAGGTACAGAGACAAGGTACAAACAGGCCTGAAGGACAGCAGCCTCAGCCATGACAGAGGAAAAGTAATGGGTCAGGGAGGAGTTCAGAGAAGCCATGGAGAAGGAATTTAAGTCAGAACCAAAGTTGAAAATTGTCTGGCACCTCAGGTGGGGAAAATTGGGAACTATCCAAGCTGTTTAGAGTAAGGATGGGACGCTGTTTAGCTCGGCTGAGGAGGTAATCAGCAGTGGAAGGAGCACTTGGAGGAATTTCTGAACCTGACAACCCCACCCTCTAGGTTAGAGGCCGAGCTGGAGGATGATGGGGAATCAACATCAATTTCTCTGGAGGAGGTCATTGGGGTAGTCAAAAAACTCCACAATGGCAAAGCTTCAGGGATTGATGAGATCCATCCAGAAATGCTGAGGGCTTTAGGTTTTCAGCTGTCATGGATGACATGTCTTTTCAACATCGTATGGAATTCTGGGGTAGTGCCCAAGTGCTGGCAGATAGGGTTGGTGGTCTCAGTTTTCAAAAAGGGAGACCAGAGGGTATGTGCCAATTACAGAGGCATCATGGAACAATGTGGATTCCTTCCTGGTCGTGGAACAATGGACCAGCTTGTTATGCTCACAAGGAGCTTGAAGCAGAGATGGCCAAAGTGATCCAGTAAGAGTTGCTGTGGGTGCAGGTCGTTGTTCCAACCAAACACTTCCACACCTGATTCTATTAGTCAACCAATCGTCTTTGCAAAGGAACTTGATTAGTAGAAGGTAAACATTTGAATTGAATTGATTGACTAATAGAATCAGGTGTTTAAGTGCTTAGTTGGAACAAAGACCTGCACCCACAGCGACTTTTACTGGATCACTTTGCCCATCTCTGGCTTGAAGTGGGTCTGGGACTATCCCCATCCAGTCAACATGTGTTTTGTAGCTCTGGAGAAGGCTTATGACCAAGTCCCCTGTGAGATATTGTGGGAGGTGCTGTGGAAATATAGGATAAGGGGGTCACTACTCAGGGCCACCCAATATTTGTTTGCCCAAATCAAGAGCTGTGTCCCCATTCTTAGTAGTAAGTCAGATTCTTTCCTGGTGGGGTTTAGCTTCCGCTAGAGCTGCATCTGGTCACGTATCCTGTTTGTGATATAAATAGACAGGATCTCAATGCGTAGTCGTGGAGAGGGGTTGCAAGCTTGGTAGACTGAGGATTGCATCACTGCTTTTTGCAGATGATGTAGTTCTGATGGCATAAGTCAGTGACCTTCAACACACACTGGATCAGTTTGCAACTGAGTTTAAAGCAACTGAGATGAGGATCAGCACCTCTAAATCCGAGACTATGGTTCTCAACAGAAAACTGGAGGATTGCCCACACCGAGTTGGGAATATGTCCTTACCCCAAATGAGGGAGTTCAAGTATCTCAAGGTCTTGTTCTTGAGTGAAGGGAAGATGGAGTGTAAGTTGGACCAGATAATTGGAGCAACTATGGAGTGGTATTCTATTCACTTTACTAAACAATTGTGACCAAGAGAGAGCTGAGCCAGAAGGCAAAGCTCTCGATCTACCGGTCAATGTTTGTTCCTACTCTCACCTATGGCCATAAAAGTTGAGTCATGACTGAAAAAATTAGATCACAGATACAAATGGCCAAAATGGGTTTGATGTGGCAAGGAAAGGAAAGCTTGGAGTTCCCAGCTGAAATCCACTACCTCTGTGACCCGGCTCTGGATAAGCAGTGGATGATGGATGGATGGATATATATTGTCATATGGTTTTCTTGAGTGAGAATGAAAGTTTTCAGGAAAAAAAAGTAATTTTCATTTAAGCATATTTAAAATGAGTAATTTTTTCCTTAAAGTATTAAACACATTAGGTTGTGGTTGACATGCCGTTAACTGGTGTTGATAGCAGGGAACGTCCTCAGCATGGTACTTTCGTTTGCTTCCCCCTTGGTACTGGGTGGAGGGAGTTGCAAGGTGATTGGATAGTTGGGCATCCAGCCCCCATGATCATACCGTAATAGGGTAGATTAGCAACAGGTTATTAGTTGCAGCATGTCATCACTCTTGCTTTTTGTATTTAGTGGCATGATTTTCCCAAAGAAATTCTGGATTAGTGGGCAGTATTTATAAACATATTCACAGACCATGTTAATGAAATAATTTGGGCCTAATTATGAAGAAGGATAATTATGAATGAGATTTAGAAACATCAAAGACAAACAGCTGAGTGCTGGGCTGAGCCAGTGAAAATCACAATGGTGACAAACTTGACCATCTCATGCGCAGTGTTAAAACAATGGGGGAATCCAGAGTATAACAAATTAGTTCCATTAGTTTGCGCTCTTTTGATGGATCAATCAGCTGGGAAATCAACTATCAATATGTAATAACATGCTTTCATTTTCATAAAAGGTATACTGTATTAAGAGGCATCTTAATACAGGGGGGCATCTAGCAATTTGAAGGTTGCAGGTTCGATCCCCGGTCCTGCACATAGCATTTCGAGGTGTCCTTGAGCAAGACACTTAACCCCTAACTGCTCCCCGAGCGCCATATGTTGGCAGCTCACTGCTCCTATACAATAGGTTGGGTCAAAAATGCAGAAAAATCCAAATTTCCCCTTGTGGGACTGATAAGGGAATCCTTTTTTTAATTTTATTTTATTTTATCCATTTTGCAATCCCCCCAAAATTAGTTGTAGGGATAAACTCTTAATTCATGCTTTTCCTATTGGATCTGTTGTTGTTTCATGGGGCCATGGCAGCTCATTGGTGTAGCGTGCACTTTGGGAACTGACCAAATGTTGCAGGTTCAAACCTACTGCGGGTTGTCAGGAAGGGCATCTGTTCTTAAACCCCCAAGCTCCATTCAATGTCTGTGTCCACCCCAGAATGCGGGTGACTCATGACATGTAAAAATGGAGCTCATCTGTTGTTGTTTCATGGCAAATTCAAAATCTCAAAATCCTCATCTAACATCAGTCCCTCCCACCCATTGTAAATTTTTAGATTCAGCCTACACCAAGTATGTCAATAGCCATGTCAATAGAATTTTGCATCAAGTGACAGGGTGATTCTTGTTGATGCCTTTAAAGATAAGTGTTGCTTTAAGTTGGGCTCCTTGGTAAACATGCAAATAGTTAGATATATCAAAAATACACTTCTGCACTTCGGAGTCTTGCTAAATCTCAATAAAACTCTCAAATGTTTCTCCATCAACCCTCAAAGAAATCCCCTTGGTGAAATATATTTAGGAGAATGTATCATTCTTTGCACTTCTATTTGGCATGCTATGAGGACAGATGCCAATGAGAGAAGCCACAGTACACAGGGGAGGTAGGCATGCATAATAGCTTTTTCTTTTTATAGTGATTGGTTCTTTACTATGATTGGTGTGAAGTCCAAACAAATAATTTTGATGTTAACCATTTTATCTGAATAAAATAAAATGTGACTGCAATGTGTGTCTATTTAAGGCTATAGAACAATGGCTGGCCTTCACTGACATTAACTATCACTAGATGACATCCCTGGAGTTTGCTGGTCACTCATTAGTATCCCCAGCAGTCACCATCTGCTAACTTGATATAGGTTTAGAATATACACACAATTTGGCTAGGATTTGTTATTGAAAATTAATTCATACTTTAGCTGTTTTTGAAGTTGTGATTTTACTTAAACTCACCTTCATTGGAAATAAATCCCTCTTCAAAGATATCCTGAATCCACTTTTGCAGCTCATTGTCTTTTTGAACCTCAGCATCACTCTTGTAGTAATAATCAAGTGTTCCCTGAACAAACCTATAGGAAAATTTAAGTGAATGTACCTTTCATCAGGTAATATCTTGAGAGAAAGATGACAATGATGTTGTATGATGAGATTTAATTTGTGAATGATTGTTTTGAATATTATCATATTTTGGTATTGGTTGGATGTTTTAAATTATTTTTGAATTTAATTGCCACACCAACAAGGCCAGTGGCAATATTTTTCTGCATTAAACCCTTCCTATTATATGAGTACATTAAGTGCAGTCACTATGCAATGCTCAGGGAGCAGTTGGGATACAGTGTCTTACTCAAGGACACCTCAAAACTCTTTCTGCAGGGGCTGGGTATCAAACCACATATCTGACTACTGGACGACTGCCCTACCTCCTGAGCTATGGCACCTTGATTTGATTCATGGTTCGTAATTTCATTCGTATATTCTTACTGACCTCTCTGAAGTACCATCACCTTATAGTGGTGGAGAGGTTTGAGTGTCCCTCATCGAGAGCCAGGCTCAGAAGGAGGGCCTGTCAGCGAGTGCCTGGTGGCCGAGATTGCCACTGAGCCCGGCCGGGCTCAGCCCAAAAAAACGACATGAAGACTTCTCCACCCCGTAGACCCACCACCTACAGGAAGAACCAGTGGGGTCAAGTGCACTGCCAGAGAGGTAGCAGTGAGGGGAAACGGGTCTCTACGGACCAGACCCTTGCACTAGAAGCTAGAATTAGAGACGTGGAATATCACCTCCTTGGGGGGTAAGGAGCCAGAGCCATTGTGGGAGGTGGAACGGTACCGGCTTGATGTGGTGGGGCTCAGCTCTACTCATAGCATTATGTTTGGAACCACGGTCTTAGATAGGGGTTGGACTTTATTCTTCTCTGGAGTTGCCTAAGGTGAGAGAAGCCGGGCGGGTGTGGGGATACTTAAATCTCTGGCTGGGGGCCACTATATTGGCGTTTAACTTTGTGGATGAGAGGGTCTCCTCTATACGCCTAAGGGTTATTGGGGAAAAACTCTGACTGTTGTCTGTGCCTATGCATCAAACAGTACATCAGAGTATTCAACCTTTTTGGAGACCCTGGATGGAGTCCTGAATGGAATACCTGTAGGGGACTCTATCATTTTACTGGGAGACTTCAATGCACATGTGGGTAATGATGGAGACACTTGGAGGGATGTGATTGGGAAGAATGGCCTCCTTGATTTGAACCCAAGTGGTGCTTTATTGTTGGACTTTCGTGCTAGTCATGGATTGTCCATAAAAACACTATGTTTGAACATAAGGATGCTCATAAGTGTACATGGTACCAGAGCACCTTAGGGAAAAAAATCAATGATAGATATTCTGATTGTATCATATGATTTAATGCCACTTATTTTGGACACTCGGGTGAAGAGAGAAGCAGAGCTGTCAACTGACCACCATCTAGTGGTGAGTTGGGTCAGGTGGAGAAGGAAGCCTCAGGATAGACCTGGTGAGCCCAAACATATAGTGTGGGTGAACTGGGAACGCTTGGAGGAGGAGTCTGTCAAGAAGACTTTAAACTCCCACCTACAGCAGAGCTTTTTTGGCATCCCTGTAGAGGTTGGGGACATTGAACCAGAGTGGACTATGTTGAAAGCTGCCATTGCTGAAGTTGCAACTATGAGCTGTGGTCTCAAGGTCATAGGTGCGTCGAGGGGTGGTTACCCACGAACACCCTGGTGGACACCAGCAGTTAAGGAAGCTGTCCGACTGAAGAAGGAGGCCTTCCGGGATAAGTTATCCCGGAAGACTCCAGAGACAGTTGCAAGGTACAAACAGGCCCGAAGGACGGCAGCCTCAGTAGTGAAAGAGGCAAAACAGCGAGTGTGGGAGGAGTTTGGGGAAGTCATGGAGTAGGACTTTAGGTCAGCACCAAAGCGCTTCTGGAAAACTATCCGCAACTAATCCACCCTCTAGGATAGAGACAGAGCTGGAGGATGATGGAGGATCAACACCAATTTCCCTAGAGGAGGTCACTGAAGTAGTCAAAAAACTCCACAGTGGCAAAGCCCCAGAGATATCCGTCCAGAAATTCTGAAGGCTTTGGGTGTTGAGGGACTTTCACGGATGACACGTCTCCTCAACATTGTGTGGAATTCCAGGGTATTGCCTAAGTACTGGCAGATGGGGGTGGTGATCTCAGTTTTCAAAAGGGGGGACCAGAGGGTATGTGCCGATTACAGAGATATCACATTACTCAGCCTCCCTGGAAAGGTCTACTCTAAGGTGCTGGAAAGGAATTGAACCACCGATTGAAGAACAACAATAAGGATTTCGTCCTGGTCGTGGAACAACAGATCAGCTCTTTATGTTTGCAAGGATCCTGAAGGGGACCTGGGAGTATGCCCATCCAGTCTACGTGTGTTTTGTAGATTTGGAGAAGGCTTATGACTGAGTCCCCCGGGAGATATTGTGGGAGGTGTTGTGGGAGTATGATATAAGGGGGTCACTACTCAGGGTCATCCAATCTGTGCTGTGTCTGTTTTCTAGGTAGTAAGTCCGACTCTTTCCCGGTAGGAGTTGGCCTCCGCCAGGGTTACTCCTTTTAACCTATCCTGTTTGTGATCTTCATGGACAGGATCTCAAGGCGTAGTTGTGGAAGAGAGGGGTTGCAGTTCGGGGAATTTAGGATTACATCACTGCTTTTTGCAGATGATGTGGTTCTGATGACATCATCAATCTCTGATTTCCAACACTCACTGGGTCGGTTCACAGCTGACTCCAAAGCAGCTAGAATGAGGATTAGTACCTCTAAATCTGAGACCATAGTGCTAAGTAGGAAACCAGAAGATTGTCCAATCCGAGTAGGGAATGAGTCCTTACCCCAAGTGAGAGAATTCCAGTATCTCTGGGTTTTATTCTGAAGTGAGGGGAACTCAGGAACATGAGTTGGACTGGATAATTGGAGCTACTGGAGCAGTATTACGCTCGCCCTACCAAAAAATCGTTACCAAAAGAGAGCTGAGCCAGTAGGCAAAGGTTTCAATATACTGGTTAATGTTCGTTCCTACTCTCACCTATGGCCATGAAAGCTGGGTCATGACAGAAAGAATAAGATCGCGGATACAAGCAGCTGAAATGGGTTTCCTTAGGAGGGTGTCTGGTGTCTCCCTTAGAGACAGGGTGAGAAGTTCAGACACATGTGAGGGACTCGGAGTAGAGCCGCTGGTCCTACAAATAGAAAGGAGCTAGTTGAGGTGGTTCAGGCATCTAATAAGAATGTCACCTGGGCCTCCGGTAGTATAGGGGGCTTAAGGTACCAATATTCAGTGCATCTCTGTGTCATGGGTTCGAATCCCAGCTGCGACATTTTCAACCAGTTAGTGGTCCATAATTGGCTAAACCTTACATGGGTATAGGGATTAGATCGGATAAATTATTCTGGATTTGACAATATTCCCCTTTGGGTTGTCTGGGCACTTGCGGTTAAGTGAACGGAAAGTACTCTGCGTCACAAAGCACTGTGCTTTCCCCGAAAGACCGCAATGTGCAAAATAGCGAGGGCTAGTCGTCAGGTGACTTAGAGGACTCACATGCTATTGCTTCCTCATTTCTGTTGACGGTTTAGAGGAATATCAAATGACTAACCCAGTGGTGGGCAACTTGGGAAATTTGGGTGGGAAAAAAAGGGGATAACGTTATTTTTTTAAGAAAAAAGGATGCCACCTGAGCCACCCAAATGAGGTTTTTCAGGCATGTCCAGCTGGAAAGAGGCCACGGGGTAGACCAAGGACCAGATGGAGAGATTATATCTTCATACTGGCCTGGAAAGTTTCAAAGCTGTGGAAAATGTCTTTATTACCTATGGATAATGTGCCAAAGCTGGAGGCCATCATCCCTGTAGTAGTAGTTTGGCACAGTCCAGCCCAGTCCAAAGGGAACTGTACGTTATGGAGGACAGTGCTCTCTTTAGGATGGTGTACATACCTTCCCCACCAGAAGCTGAAAACTAAAATAAAATATATGTTTAAAAAAACAAGATGCACAGCCTAGTCCCTAAAAATAAAAATAAAGTATGAAATACGTCTTATTAATTAGGTAATAAGCAAAAGGGATTGGCAGTCTTTTCTTACCTGAGTGAAAGTACTGTCCTCTGATATGAGCAGGTTTCGCACCAGGTAGTTGATCTGGAGAGTGTAGTGAGTGTGTGGAATCAGGACCTAAACACAAAAAAGTTATTGAAGAATAATCATGACTTTAAAAATGCCATCTAATTGACAAACTGCAAATCTGGTAGGTGGTGGTATCTTAAAATCCATTCAGTTAATAACTTAAAATCTGAATTGATACTGATACAATTACTATCTCAATGAGATTAATCATTGATATAGTTTTAATTTTTATTTATTTAGGAATTCTCCTCCTTTATTTGATAGGATAGTAAAAAGAGAGAGGGTAGAACTTAGCAAAGGCACCTGGTCAGATTCAAACCCAAGCCATTGTAGTAAGTACACAGGTTTATGTGGTATGCACTCTACCAGGTGAGCCACCAGGGCTCAATTCCTTGATGTAGTTTTTGCGCCGAAATAAATGTAATCTGCAGTCTATAAAAAAAACCCAACAACAATCAACTGTGAGCTGTGATGAATCTAGAGATAGGAGCAATATATACAATTCACGTTCACTCAAACTGGGATCATAAAAAAGCATTCTTGATTTTCACTGGTTGCAGCCATGAGAAATGAAAATAAAAGTAATGATGTGTTTGCACTGCTCTTCATTTTAGTTACCTTGAACAGAGGATGCACCATGGGTAGGTTACGCAGCAGCGAGACTGCAAAAACCTCAGCTAGCAAATGAGTTCGCAGCAAGTGAACATTAAGCTGGTGCTCACTGAAATCTGCACCTTTTACAAAAATCTTGGCCATCAACGAATCATACTCTGAGTCGGTTGGGAACAAGATTGGGTTGTCTTCTTCTGGTCTCTGCTTTAGCTACAGGAGAATGGAGTGAACCATGAAAGATCAATTCAACGCAAACTGGAATTAAGTGACCTACCATCATGTACAGGACATTAGCAAGACCGAAAAAAATATTCTGACAATGTTTAGTACGAGGCATAGTCTTGAAAAATCAGTTAAATTACTTTGATCTGCATGGCATGTGATGTTAGGAGAATGGAAGTCTCACCTGAATAGCAATGGGCATCAATTGATCATCAGGGGTTTTGTGTAGCAGGACGAGTGGAGCCGTCAGGTATTGTTTTATATAATTGATGGTGTTTGTCCGCACTGCATCCAATTGCTTGTAGTCACAAAGGAATATGTTTCCATTCTATATGAGATATCAGAATAATTACGCTTTGAAATAAATCTGTGGTGTGTTATCAGTGAAGTTGGAAAATAATTGCACCTTAACTGTACACAGTTTGGGGAGGGCTTACACATACAGTAAATCAATGGTTCCTAACACAGGGAGGCGTCACCCCCCCAGGGGGGTGCCAAAGATTACAGGGGGATGCAAGGTTTTGGATTATTTCAGGCATATGTTAGGTAAAAAAATGGTTTAAAAATCCCAGTTTATTCAAATATAAGCTAGTAAAAATATATGGTCATATTTCATTAAGTATTGTATACCCCAAAATATTGCCAGTCTCTACCATGAAAATATAAGTCATACAAAATCCATAGCTGTTGAATCACTGTCTCGCCCATGTCATAAAAAAAATAAATTGTACTGCTTTCTTAAGTGTACCCGCTTTCCAATCACAGCATGTTTCCGGTGCGCTTCTTTCAGGATCGACAATCGCAATGTCCAATCACAGCATTCTAAGAAAGCAGGGG
>OMLC01007142.1:1676-26142 GCA_900302585.1 Regalecus glesne | reverse complement strand
GTATTTGAAAAATCTAGATGAATTTTGACCCTCAGTAATACCTATTCCGAGGTGGGTCTCACATCAACGTAGTTGGGGAGAGATGTGCCTTCTGTACATAATACACCAGGCTCATGTTCCTGAGCGGTAATTTTCAAACTATCTGATCATCATCAGCACTGATCCTAAACGGATGCTCACCGTCCTACGGATGTGAGTGCCCTCAATCCCAGAGTTGGAGTTTAGCGCAGAACTATGGAAGCCATTGGGGATCTGCGTCGCTGGTTCATCTTTAGGATCTTGGCTGTGGCTCCTGGTGTATTAGTATTCTCATGCTTGCTTCAATGCAGTCAGCGCAGAGGCTCCTGAGGAGGGCTGCTTGCACCATCTAGTGTGTGGATGCTGTCAGCATTAATAGCTAGGGAGTTGGCTTCTGTGGATCTGTTTGCATCCCTGTTCGCCCCCCCCTTAAAGCTCGACTTGTGCCATGGCCCAATAGGAGACTTCAACAACGGAGACTTAACATTTTGTTGCTTTGCTTCTCAATGGGAAATGGATGACCAAGGGACATCCCTGTAGATTTTAGTGGAAACCTTGTGGGTTGCTTTTCTAATCATGCAACCACTCAAAGCCTTTTCACAATGGAGGCTTCACATTTGCTGGCCCTGCAGTAGATGACACGGTCATATCTGGACGGGTGAGCCATAATTCCCAAATGACTGGATGAGCTTTTGGAGTATCAAGGTCACAGTCAAGGTCAGGAAAAAGGAGTCAGTATAGTCATTTGACCTCAAAAATATATTCCCATCCATTGCTTTAAGGAGTAATGTGGGGCTGGGGTAGCTCAGTGGTAGTGGTTGCGCTTCGGGAACTGACGAGCCAGATGTTGTGGTTTCAAACTCACTGTGGGGCATCGGGTAGGGGGGGGCTGATCTAATTACCCCATGCTTCATCTAAGTCTGCGTCCATCCTCACAATGTGGGGACTGATTGCGACACCTAAAAATGGACCTCTCGCTATAAGGAGGAATGCGTTGTTTTGTGGCTGGATAGCTGTCAGAGTTCAAGGGGTCAAAGGTCAGGGTTTCTTGTGGCTGGCACCATTTGTTGAAGAAGCACATATGTAAATAGAATCTGTATAGAGGATTTATTCTATATATACAGGTGTTTATGTACTTTGATAATAATAATACTAATAATAATAATAACAAAAATGATTCCCTGATCAGTCCCACAAGGGGAAATTTGGATTTCCCTGCATTTTAACCCATCCTATTGTATAGGAGCAGTGAGCTGCCACTGTATGACACTCAGGGAGCAGTTAGGGGTTCAGTGTGTCTTGCTCAAAGACACCTCGACATGTGTCCTGCAGGACTGGGGATCAAACCTACAGCCTTCCGATTGCCAGACGACCACTCAACCCACTGAGCTATATCACATTATCAAACAGCCCTTATTATTTTGTTAAGATAGATGAGGGCCATCGCTCTAACATTTCAGGGTTCCTCCTGAGCCCTTTGTCCATTAAAATCTCAGCATGAGTTTGGCCTTGTTAGCCAGCCCCTTGTTGTTTGCCTTAAAATTGACACCCGTTCCTGATGAGTCTGCAAGGGCAGATCAACAGTCTCATAGTAAAGATCATAGACTTGAAATGAGCCCATCCAACCCACCCCAACAGATTTCACACTTCATATTCGGACCCCGATAGCCCACCACCCTTTGTGCTTGGGTGGGCAGGGTGATGTTTGGCTGCAGCTAACTTGATCATGTCGACAAGATCCAGGCCTCTGAACACCCGGCCTCAAATTCTCCGCCCACCGTGGGGTGACCTTGACAACCAAGTTATAACCAACCAGCAAAGGTCACCACAGCTAACTTTGGAATAATAGTCTGTTGTGTGTGTGTGTGTGTGTGTGTGTGTGTGTGTGTGTGTGGGTGTGCGCGTGCGCGTGCGCGCGCGCGTTTCCTTGTCATCATCATCAAGCGCTCATCCAAACATAATGCAAGGCAATGGAAGTAGTGGAAGTATAGAAGTGTATGTATTCAAATGTTATTTGTCGCTTGGCTCACTTGGCAGCTGATGGTTATGTGAAGCATCAAACAGCCTTGTACCATCCAAGATTGAAATAATTCACTGGAATTTCTTGATTATTTGTGTGTGTGGGTGTAATTGAGTTTATGCAAGCAAGGGGCACTAGGGAATGAATTAGAGAGTAGAAGTGTAAACAATGCTCATCCTATTCACTTGTACCATCTCCCTGGTCATTCTGCAGGGTCGGGCATGGGTCCGAGTGGCCCTGATGGAGAAACGTCTATCTGAGTATGTGGCCACAGCCCTGAGGGACACACGGACAACCAGGTCAGACTCACCACTGTCTGTAGAGCAAAGATGTCAATTCACTATATTGCAATCTTCAATATGTGTTAAACTATATAGTGGCACTGTATGTAGTCATCATTAGTGTTTACTCTTTGTTCAATGAGTTTAACACCTCTTTACCTGTCAGGAGGTTCTACGATGATGGTGCCATTATGTTGAGAGAAGAGGCTACAGTTCTTACTGGCATGCTGATTGGGCTCAGCGCTATAGACTTCAGGTGAAGGCCTGTCCAGTACTTAAGTGCAAGAGCTCTATTTCAGCCATTAAAGACAAATTACTCTGGCCTTTGATTCACAGGGTTTGGAAGAATATTAAAAAAAGATAGTTCCCGGATATTGAATAACACTGTCCTGAATGCAATCAGCAAAATATTCGTATGATACTCAAGATGATCTTATTTGGATTACATTAAGAATACATGTTGAAATGACACATTTGAAACAGGTACATAGGTTAGCTCGAGTATTATTCATGTCAAATTAGTGCTTATTATTGGGTTTTACTAATGTCTCATTGCTATTATTCGAATATGTGCTGGTTATCTGACTATTTCTGCTGTGTACTACTAAGTGTGGTGCATGCTATGTGAGAGAATGTACACACTGTAACTGCAAACAGACATAAACACATGCACCTATATACATGGCACAATTGTGTCAAATTCAATGTTTTTCATGTATTTTAGGGTTGCTGAGTTGCAGACTGCAGCCACCCTTTTAAAAGACATTTTCCTTCATTTTGGTTTTCATTTTTGTATGGGCTTGTATTCACCTACCAACAAAATGTGAACAAATGATCCCATTCATAAGGTTCATGCCAATGAGAGGAAAGTATTCTGAAAGTATTCTCAAAATTGACAAGCTAACTTTAATCTGAATACTGAGGATTGCAAACGTAATGTTTGCTGGCATTTCTTTTTTTTTGAATATGTAATGCCATAGGTGCCCTATTACATTAAAACCTAACCCTGTTGATACCTCTCCAAGACATGAAAATACTTTTTACAATGTCAGGACCCATCATTAACACTTTTTAAAGTAAAATGTTCAAGTATCTGTGGGGTTGAACCAACATTCCACTTCTTAAAAACCACTGAAAGGTTCTTTTTCAATGTCACCTGCCATGATTTTGTTCCCTTCCGCTCTTTTTGACAGTTTTTGCTTGAAGGGGGAGATAATGGATGGGAAATCTTCAGCTGTGATAGATTATACCCCATATCTGAAGTTCACCCAGAGGTGAGGCTGCTTAGATTATTCAGTTATGAATTTATAGTAGTTGCTTGATCCTGTGAGGAAACTGGATTATTGAAGTTTCAAATAATAGAAAACAGCAAGGAGGAAACGGAATAAACATTTCGTAATGAAACCCCATCCAGTCCTAGCTCTAACTCCTAGTTTTAGCCATATTCATTTTCTTGCTTTTGATGTACATGGTTTAGGCACATGCAATCTTTTTAGTTTATTTTGGTTAGTGTTTCTTAGTTGATGTTGCGTCAGAGTCTTATGATGGCACTAGTATTGTTATTTAGCTACTAGTATTGCTCCAGTATCCTTTGTACCTTGACCCTATGCACTTGTTGTATGTCACTCTGGATAAGAGCATGGGCTAAATGCCTGTAATGTAATGTAAAAAATCCTCACAGCAAAAGACTCTCATGATGTGAAGTGGTGATGGAAATAGATTTAAATTATAACGTTTAGGCAGGATTTCCAATGACAGTTGTTAAACTATTTTTATTTATTGTTTTAAGAACATGCTAAGTGAAATTTGTGAATCAATTAGATTACAAATCTACGTACCATTTTCTCACATACCTGCTTGCATAGCTATGACTACTTGAGTGATGAGGAGGACCGTCACAGTGTGGACAGCAGCAACAGTGAAGAGAGCGTCCCAGAGCATCCCTACATCCCCCTGGTCACTGACGAGGAGAGCTGGAGCAATAAGTGTCGCAAGATGGAACAGAGGTTTAAGATTGTTTATGCCCAGAAGGTGACTCAACAACCTGTCATGCTGTGGCTTTACCTTCTCTAAACTCTCTGATGTCTAACCTGAAGTGGAGGTCATTGCGCCCAGTGACATAGCGTGGGAGAGGCCACAGGGGTGATTGCCCTGGGTACAAAATTCTTAGGGGTACAAAAAGTCTTAAGAAAATAAATAAAGTAGTTATAATGAGAGAAAATAGTAGCCCTCCCCCCAACAGAAAATTTACCAATGTTCAAACATTCTACAGTTTTTCAACATAACAGGGCAAATAAACATTGCCACATAACATTTTACAGTATTTTAGGGGGTACAATAGTGGCCTCGCCTCAGACACTGGCAGCCCAGGCTATGGTACTGATTGCACCTCCTCATTTTAAGCTGCTTTTTTGCAAACATCTTTGTCATTTACCTCAGGGTTACCTGGAGGAGCTGGTGCGCTTGCGGGAGTCCCAGCTGAAGAATGTGGAGCAGGAAAACAAGTGTTTGAGGTCCAGGTTGGAGGAGCTGACACTTCAGAGCCAACAAGAAAAAAAGGAGATGGAGGCCATTGTGCTGGAACTTCAGGCACAACTGTGAGAATGCAAAAGCGAATTCACAATAAAAAGCACTTGTTCAACTAGTTAACTTTTGTTAAATGTTATCCCACTGCTCTCCTTCCTCTCGAAGATTAAAAAACTTTCCAAAAATAACTAAAACACATAAGAATGGACAGCATTGACCACACTGATTAATTCACTCATTTACAAATCTATCAATATACCAAAAATATGCATGTTCAGGTTAATATTTGCGTAACTAAATGATTACTTTAATAAATGTTAGCATAGCCAGCTGTAATTTACTATATCTTCATACTGTAAATGTAGATCACAGACACTGCTGTATTGTCCTAACTATTGAATTGAAAACTGTTCCAAAATAATAAAAAGGTTTTTACACTTGTTTTCCATCAGCTCTACCCTTATTCCCTGTGAATCCTCCCATTTGGTTAAGGAACTCTCTATTCCCTTGGTTAATCAGTGGTCTACAGTGAAGAACAACCAGGGTAACGTCAAGCTATTCCGCAGGTAGACTCACAATGAAATGTTTCTCTTTTATTTCGACCTAATAGACCTTTCTTATCATCTAGAAGCCAATGAATTGGTTTGTACATATTATGATGGATGTGTAAATTATTAATATGTACATTGTTATTTCCCAATTCAGAAGGAGTTTCCACAGCTTTGAGCACCTTTCTGCTGAGGTCAGCCTGAACTTGGATTCCCAGAGAAATGGCAGACAGAACGGGGATGTTACCTGGTCCTCATCAGGTAGCGAAACTTTCAGAACACTGAAGCAACTGTAACAACACATTTCCATTCAAATATGGAACCGGTGGACGGATCCAGCATGTGGATTTTGTTGTGTAAAGTCTGTTTTACAGATGAACACAAAGCTTCTAACACAGGGTTTTTCAGAATGTAAGACAGTGAGCCTCTTTTCAGAGAACATCAAATCACTGGAGCATCCCCCATTTTGATAACAAGTGGGACGCGATGATGATAATGATGATGATAATAATATGAATTATTATGATAATGAGAATAAATATAATTGTGATGTTAAATGGACCTCTCTTAATCTACTCTGTTTAAGAATAAAATATTACAAGCATAAAAGGGATGAACTTGTTTATAGTGAACACTAAGTCCTAATGCAGTTTCCCATAGGTTTCTCTACTTTAATGGGAGCAGTGAGTCTGCATCTAAGAAAATCCATACTTTAAATATACACCTTCATACTTTATCTTGGGTTCAGGCATTTTCTTGTAAATCTTTTTTGTTTTCATGCCTTCCCTGAAATTCTTTGGTGTCCCCCAGTGGAGCTGGACCTTACTCCCTAAAAACTAAAGTTTCAGAGGCATGCACACATATACATATACAAAGGCATGTTTGAGGCCTGTTCATTGTGTGTTTTGTGTGTGTGGGTGGTATCAACAGTGCAGCATTCAGAAGCTTGTGAATGTTCATGGTTTTGTTATGCCTCCTCTCCCCAGGAAAAGATTGCACCCCATCAATGCTCGGTTTGTGTGGCTCGCTGGCTTCTCTGCCGAGCTCCAAGTCCCTGGCCAGCCTTAAATCCAGTGAGTGCTTAGTCAACATCAGCATGGAGCCCAGCCCAGCACTCACCCCCAGCTAGGAACACAAAATAGACCGGCGCAAAGTTTTGAGCAGAGCCAAGCCTCCAACTGACCCAGAGCCCACCCAAACCCTTTGATACCCCAAGCCTGCTTTGCCTGGTGATGCTGCACTGACCATGACGCAATGTCCACCCGACTGCAGCCTCCTTGCGACCACTATGATCCAGTCATCAACCCATTCAACTCCACTTCACACCTTTACAGTACATTGAGAATAAGACAGGAAACCCTCACCATCACCTATGGATTTTTGTATGAATGGATATGAAGTTGCAATGAAAAGATGCATCCTTTCCTCATTCCTTGCTCGCAGTACTCTGCACAGACTTCTGCTGCTGGTTAGTTGTATCTGTGAATCCACTCAGTCAAGATCAGGTGATGCCTCTGGAAGCTCCTGGAGATTTTAGGTTTTTAAGAATCCCTTTTTTCCCTATTTCTCCACTCAGCTTCTCTGAATGTTATCCTTCTATCCATCACGTTGTCTGTATTAATGTCCCCTTGCTGTTATGCTCTTCTATGTCAAATATATATTCAAATGGGCAGTTAAAAGTCTTTGGGTGCAGTCAATGCTTAAAAAGAAACTGATGATTGCACTCGGAGAAATATAATAATTATATAGAAGACTGAAATATGCACAATGTCTTATATATACTGATATAGGTTGTTAACACTGTTTAAACAAAAGGTGTGTTGATGACCATGGCAGAGGTATTGATATCAACACCTGAGGTTTCCCACTCCTGAAATACCATACAAATAAATAATAAATCTCTTGGGACAGTGCATATTAATGAAGGGACAGTGAATATTAATGAAGATTTTGAGTAAAATGTAAATATGCCAGATTTAGCCACCAGACTACTTTTCATCTGTTGTCCGAAGCATTTAGGAGCTCTGTATCTGTGTCAAGGACACTTCGACATACTTTCTGACAGAACTGGGAATTGAACCACCAAGCTTCCAACTACTAGATGACCGTCCTGCCTCTTGTGCTATGCTGGCCCAATGTCATATCATAATCATCCTTGAGTAATCATACAATACTGTTGGGGAACTAAATAAATCTGTTCATCAACAATTAGATTCTATCAAACAATGCCAGTGTTTATGTTTATTCATCTTAATTTATCAAATCGGGTTTTGTGTTCATTCTTCAAGTACACATTTGATTGACAATATTTTTGTCGTAATACGCTGCTTTTTTTCTTATATGGCTACCACTGGCACAGTGATATTGTTCTTGACTCCAAGTAAGTATTTGAAATTTGTGTGAAGCAAATTTGTCTTTAAAATGCCTCCTGTGTTTTTGTATTATTCTCTACAGACAAGGTCATCCATTGAGCAGTTGGTCTGTTTCAGATAGCAGATTTTATAAACTCTGAGTTCAAACCTTAACTCTGGGTTGGCTAACTCTTAGCTGCCATACTCTGAGTTTTTGGTTTCAGAACAGCTGATCTGATTTTGTTCAATCAAATCTGAGCATGTTCACTCTGATTTAAGTGTGTGCAT
Organism: Regalecus glesne; assembly: GCA_900302585.1. Classification (NCBI taxonomy): domain Eukaryota; kingdom Metazoa; phylum Chordata; class Actinopteri; order Lampriformes; family Regalecidae; genus Regalecus; species Regalecus glesne. The sequence goes on along the minus strand of OMLC01007142.1, from coordinate 18,110 downwards.
GACAACCATAAAAAGTAATCACCAGTGGAGCTCTGACACTACAATTAACCGTGCCAACTGGCAAAAAAATAGAGTCATCCTACTTGACCCTACTCGACTTAGATATATCAATGAATGCATATGTAGAATACGTGGCTATCTACTATTGTTACACTTGGCTACTCCTGTTTGCTGTTGCCGCTGGAGATAATCTATTTCAATCTCTTCCTGTCTGTTGCATCTTCTTCTGTCACACCAGCCAGCTCCTTGTCCTCCTTTACCAGATCCATAAACCTCCTCTTTGGGCATCCTTTTTTTCTCTTGCCTTCCAGTTCCGTAGTCAGAATTCTCGCCATGTGGCAAGCATCTCTCCTCCACACATGTCCAAACCATCTCAGTCTTACCTCTCTTGCTTTCCCCAAACTGTCCAACTGCAGTCGTCCCTTTAAAATCCTTCTCCTTAATCCTGTTCTTCTTTGTCACCCCCAATGCAAATCTCGGTATCTTTAAGTCTGCTAGCTCCACTTCTGCCTCCTGTCTTTTTCTCAGTGTCACCATCTCTAAACCATACAACATCTCTGCTCTAACTGCGATCTAGTACGCCTCTTCTTTCATTATTCTTGGCACCCTTCTGTCATATTTCTCTCCCGACATCCTTCTCCATCCATTCCATCCTACCTACACTCGCATATTCACCTCTCTTCCACACTCCCTGTTACTTTGAACGATTGACTGTAAGTATCTAAACCTATCCACCCTCCTTGCATCCTCACCATTGCGCTGTCCTCCCTTTCATTCAAGCATATGCACTCCATTTTACTCCTGACTTTCCTCTTCAGGATTTAACAAGATGATTATTATCACTCCATTTGTACAGGCACAACCATGTGACATTCTTTGGCTGGAAGTGAATGAATTTATGTAGCACTGTTCAGCTGAAAAAAGTAGATTACAGAGAATATGTTATTGACTAAGGCAAACCGTTGTTTCTTTCCTCTGCTGAATGATGTCTTCTTTCATTTTTTCTGTGTATCAGACCTGAGAAGAGACTGGGGGAATCGTGCTAAATACCCTTCCTGGTGCACTGTGGTGGGTCAAGCCCGCAATGCCTGGTTTGGTGCTTCTGATGTATACGTATAGATAAAGTTCATCATTCATCCATTGATGGTCGGCCACTTGTCAAGGATCAGGTCCCAGGGTTCTGGCGGAGTCTATCCCGGGTCTCATTGGGTGTGGTAATGGGAGGGACCCTAGACAGGTCGCTGCTCCATCTCTTAGATTGAACAGTTGAAGGTTTGGTGTCTTGCTCAAGGACATGTGACACATTTTTCATATGATGATGAAAATTAGCCTTGTGGCTCAAACATTGATTAACATGTACCGTCATTATAAAGACAGTTATTATGATTTATAATTCATAATATAACGGTTTGAAACTTGTTCTTGTTCCAGGGCAAATTCTTTTTTCGCCAATTGGTTATGCCCAAAATAAAGGAAAAGACAGATTTTTCACTTCAAACCTTGCCTTTGTGGCCTGGGTTATAAAATTGTCAAATGTACCTTTTTTTCCAGAACATTCCAGGTAGATTCAGTGCTTTGGTAGCTCATAGAGAATTTTCTAACTTAAAATAATTTTCTAAAATGTTGTAGAACTTAAAATAATTTTCAAGAACTCTGTAGAAGGTTGTAGAACTTACGAGAATGTCCATAGTATGTGTGTGTATATATATATACACACACAGGGGCTTATCAATCAACATTTCAAGCTGCCTAAGTGAACACATAGACCTAATTGATGATCAGTGACGGAATCAAGAAGCTGCAAACTTCTCCAGACTTATGTAAATGAAAGTGTGCAAATGTGCTTGTTTGCACAATTTTGGTGAGGTGGTCCAAAATCCACAATGTGAGGTGATGGTCCACCCCTGTATGCTCCAGCATGTCCCCAAGAAACATAGGCTGTATCATGTTGAAAACTCTGGAGAAATCAAAGAACATGATCCTCACAGTGGTGAGAGAGAACTCAGTGTTGGAGGAGGATGACAGCATCATGCACTCCAATGCCAGGTTGATAGGTGAACTGAGGTGGGTCCATCAGTGTGCTCACCAGGGGGTGGAGCTAACAAAGAACCAGTGGCTCCCGGGTCTTCATCAGGTGGGATGTTAGTGCCACCAGTATGTAACTGTTGAGGTCCGTGGCTTGCAGATTCTTGGGCACTGTTACCCCACAGGATGTTTTCCATAGCTGTGGCACTCTCCCCAGCTTCAGGATCAGGTTAAAAATGTATTCAACAGGCCTGTATAGCTGATCTGCATAGGATTTTAGGAGCCTGGAAGTGATGCTGTCTGGACCCATAGCCTTCCTTGTACTCATCCCCCCTGAGCTGGTTGCTTACCTGAAGTGTTGTGAGGGACAGGTTTGAGCAGGGGGCTGTTTTTTGGAGGGTATATGTTGGGGTGGGAGGATTAGGATGAGGAGATTAGCAGAGGGGGGTTGGCTGTGGGCTGGATATTGTGAAAAGGGAGATGGGGTGGGGCAGTGTGCTGGATGTTCAGATGACGGGGTTGCATGAGTGAAGGCTGGGCTTGGGGAGGGGCGGGTGTCTGATCAAATCTATTGAAGAATACCCACTTTTAGGGCTTTTAGGGGCGGCATAGCTCAGTGGGTAGAGCAGTTGTCTGGCAATCAGAAGGTTGCAGGATTGATCCCCGGTCCTGCAGATAGCATGTCAAGGTGTCCTTGAGCAAGGCACTGAGCCCCTAACTTCTCCCTGAGCGCCATATGTTGGCAGCTCACTGCTCCTATACAATAGGTTGGGTCAAAAATGCAGAGAAATCCAAATTTCCCCTTGCGGGACTGATAAGAAAATCTTTTTTTTTTTGGGCCCCCAACAACCTGGGAGTTTGATTTTTTTGTGGTCAGATATGGTTTTCAGGCCTCCCCGAATTCCTCTGATGTTGTTTGGCTCCTCCAGCTGTTCTTCCATCTTCCTCTTCTAGCTGTTTTCCCTCCCTGACCTTCCTCCTCAGCTCCCTCTGCACAGCCCTCAGCTCATCCTTATTTCCTGATTTAGACACCCTGTTTTTCTCTTTAATGAGAGCCTTTATATCAGGATATATCCATGGTCTGATGTTTAAAAAACTCTCTACAGTCCTGGTGGGCACAGTGTTTTCCACTCAAAAGATAACATAGTCAGTGATACAGTCAGTGAGACTGTTGATGTTCTCATATTGAGAGTCAGATAGTTCCTCCCAAACATATGTCCCAAGACAGTTGCTCAGAGCCTGATCAATCCCATTGCACCATCTCTTTGCTGTGTGGGAGACAGCTGGTTCCCTGTGCATGAGAGGCTTTTGCAAAGGCAAGAGATAAAACAGATGAAACACAGATAGTGTGGGTTACTAGTGCATGACTGTCAATAGAGTGATGGAATGCAATACCTAAGGAGCCTGAAAATGAGTAATGCCACAGGGATGAATGGTCAAGATTGAAACAATGACTGATTTCCATTTGACAAGTAACCTGTCCCATCAACATAACATAAACACAGTAGTACCCACATTTTTCTTAAATTCATGAGTCAATGTTTCCAATCTGGAAAGAGCCTTGGTGAACATGTCATCGGGTGCTGTGTTATTGGTGTTATTCAGTGGCAATGAGCACCATTGCCACTGAATGTGCAGTTGATGACCCAACTTGCAAATGAACCCAGCCTATTGGGGTGTGGTATCGATGCACTGCTTATAAAGGGGGGAGGGGGTTGATGCTTGCAATCTGCTCAGACTGAAGATGTCACCTGTTTGGGTGATGAAACATTTTTTAATAAATTCTGAGTTCCAGTTGAACCGATTTACCTCTTTTTTTTGTGAAGACACTCAGATGTTATTATTATGCATTATTTTTGTACCGTGAGGCACTCGTTGCCAAGACTTTAACAGCACATCTAGCTCCTGTGTTGGATGATTTTGTGCGTATGGTAAACTTTGTAAAGGCAAGACCTGTAAAAGTCACATATTTTATTTTCATTCATTTTAGATCCCTTATCAGTCACACAAGTGAAAATTTGCAATTCTCTGAATTTTAATCCATCCTATGGTGGGAGCTTACTGCCACCAAATGGCGCTCATGGACTTCTTAGGAGTTTAGTGTTTTGCTCTCCGAGACCTCAACATAATTTCTCCAGGACCAAGAATCAAACCTTTAACCTCCCACTGATCAGACAACTGCTCTACCCACAAGCTATCTTGGCCCCAAAATTATTATATTTGCATCTGTGCATGAGGATAGGGGCACAAAGCCTTATTGGTCCATATGAAGGTCCGGTGGTTGTCGCATGGCAAACCGGCTCGTGTGTATGAGCTGTCGGAGGAGCTAAACGTGTTTTTGACAAATGAGAGGTGTGATGGTGCAGAGCTGCTTGCAAGTGATGAGTGGTGTGCAAGGCTGGTATACATGGCAGATATATTTCAACCTCTGAAGGAACTAAACACATGAATGCAAGGCCAAAATGAAAACCTGCTCACAAGTACAAATATAAATGGAAGTACAGAAATTGATGGATTCCATTTTTTGGCAACAACATGTGGAAAGTGTCAACCTTGACATGTTCCCACTCATCCGGAAATGGCAAGATGTCAACACTGTGGCGCTGTGAGAGATAATAGGTAAAGATTTGAAAAACTGGATGAGAAGTCATTTTATTTTCCTTCAGCCTCCACTGATTGCCTTGACTGGGTTAAGGACACATAGCTCAGCAGCAGTTTTTGGAAAAGACATGACTTTACAGGAGCAGGAGAATTAACTGAACTGAGACAAGATTGTGGTTTAAAGCTAAGCTTTGGTGATCTACCTTTGGACAGCTTGTAGTTGACTGCTGCCAAAGATTTCCCCATTCTGGCACACAGAGATATTTTGAAATTGCTCTAATTTTCTGCAACATATCTATGTGGGCTGAGCACCACTGCAGTAAAAACTAAAAACAGAGAGAAACTGGGAGCTTTTGAGGGAGAGCTTTGTGTGTGGCTTCAATTCCCAGTTCTGTGTTCATCTAAATGGGCATAAGTCTCACACTGAGTATAGATAAGGAGAGATAATATATTTTCATTATATGTACTACATTAGCTACAAAGCGTCATTTAGTACAGTTTTTGTGTTTGTGGTGTGCGGCAGGATTTTTTTAATGTAAAAAAATATGACTTGCCAAAAATACAGCTAAAAAACACTGGTCTAAGGTACATATTGCACTTTTCAAGTGTTCTGTCACTAGGGCAGGGCACTTTGAACTGGAGATCAAACTACTGAAAGGCTTCTCTTACCCTTTGAAGGGTTGATTGCAATACGAGGATAATGTAAAGTTATTTAATCTGATAATGCTAAAACCTCCAAAAGAGCAGACCAACATCTGAAAGAACTGTGGCAGTCCATCAGAAGATCAGAGCTTACAGAGTTTGTCACTGACAAGAGATCTCCGGGAAATGTATTGCTGAGCAAGCTGCACAGTGGGGCGGCTTTTGGGAAACACTTATGAGACCTGTAAAAGCATGCCTGAAGAGGGTCATAAGGAAGGCTTCACTAACCTTTGAGAAGCTTAACGAGATGCTTACTGAGGTAGAGGCTGTGTTAAACTCCAGGCCGCTCTCTTATATGAACAGTGATGCAGCAGAGCCTCGGCCACTTACATCCTCTCACTTCCTTGTTTGGAGAAGACTGACCTACCTCCAAAGACTATGCATCCACCATCTCAGCCAATAAATGTCAGCAGAGAAGACATGGTCCAGTGGTTTGAGATACCGGCAAAGACTCCTAACCAGACTTTTGAAAAGTGGGAGGACTACCCCATGGACTTAAAATCGGTCCACAAATGTGAGACACCTGTGTTGAAAAGGGAAGATGGTTTCCTGATTTCAGAAGAAAATATCCCCAGGCAAACCAGGAAAATAGGAAGGACAACAGAACCATTTCTTGGGAAAGATGGGTTCATTCACCCCTGCACCATTCGAACTTCCACGGCAGTTTGTTGAAGAGACCTGTTCAGTCAATACATCCTTTAGAAATTGGTAAACAATGGACTGATTAGTTAACATCATTCATTGGGGAGGAAAATGTTGTGAATTATTTTATTCGAGTTGATTCAACTCGAGGCGGCATAGCTCAGTGGGTAGAGCAGTAGTCTGTTAATCGCAAGGTTGCTGGATCGATCCCCGGTGCCGCATACAGCATGTCGAGGTGTCCTTGAGCAAGGCACTTAATCCCTAACTGCTCCCCGAGCGCCTGATGTTGGCAGCTCACTGCTCCTATACAATAGGTTGGGTCAAAAATGCAGAGAAATCAAAATTTCCCCTTATGGGACTGATAAGGGAATCATTCAAGTAGTATGCTAAATAGAATAAATATCAATAAATAGAATAAAGGGAACAAGAAATGTAAAGTATGCTATTCACAGTATTTAAAGTATGTTGACAATGAAACGTCATAGGACTGCAGTCTTATTTTGGAGTACTATTTCATTGCAAACAGAAATTGTCTATTTTGGTGGTTACAGGAAGTAATTTAAGATGTTTAAGTTTAGCTTGACTACTGCAAAAAAGATGATACTTGTGAAGTATGTCACTATTTTTCTTGTTTCCTTTGAGATTGCAAAATGGAAAGAAAATATGTTCAGGTGAACTAAACCCGTTCTGGTCATTTAGGCTTCCACTACACACTGGCCATATGATGGATGTGACTCCGCAATTTCAGTGTCCTATTGTGTGTGTTTGTGTCTGTGTGTGTACGCGTATCAGGAATCTCCTTTACTGCCCTCTGCTCCCCCTACCCTACCTCCATCAGACTGACGAAGCAAACGGCATGGGACATTTTTTTCTGGGGGCAGTCTTTGCAGCGAAGTCCAATATGACACTGCTGATACAGGAAATAGGGATCAGATTGATTTTATCCCCCTTGGGCACACCATGCTGTTCCTGGAGTGCCTCCCATGACTCCCAGGAGCCGTCAGACCACTATAAATGTCAAAATTTAACCTTCTCCCATTGGGTAAATCGGTACCGGCTCATCCACCGGGTCTTCATCTGAACCTTCTGGTGATATTTTTTTTTCTTTGCCTCACTCAAGGCGTAAGACTTTGAGTGTCTTTAGCTTCCCTTAGTTTCATTTTATTGTCAGTATTGGGGTAGTGGCTCAGTTGGCAGTGGAGAGCCTCCCTCTGTTTCCCTTGTCTTCCGTTTCATCTGGTGGGTTTAGGTCGTGTTCATCAACTGCTGGCTATAGAGCATGTAGGTAGGAGTCTAGGTCCAGATCCATCCCATGAAGTTGGTTGTGTGATTTACATATCTCAGGGAGAGAGAAACACAGTGTGTTTGTTGGTTCTTTATTCATCACTGAATCCTTGTTCTTTTCTGCATTTTTTATCTGTCCCATTAATCTATTTTTGTCTTTCCCTTCTACCTTTTCTCCACATACTATAAGCCTTCATATACAGTTGCAATCAGAATTATTCAATTATTAAAAAGCTCAACACAACTAATATTACAGGTGGTTTCTACAAATTCAACAAAAAATGCTGCTTTTAATGACTACTGCAGTCTCAAAATTATTCAACCCCCCTCATGACAAACATATTTACATTACATTACAGGCATTTAGCAGACGTTCTTATCCAGAGCGACGTACAACAAGAGTACTTGTAGTACTTGGTAGAGCACGCTTTTGCTGTTATGACCTGCTGCAAACATGATGCATAGCCAGACAACTGGCAGCATTCCTGAGGAATCGTAACCCATTCCTCATGGGCAAAGGCCTCCATCTCACTAATTCTCTTGGGTTTGTGTGCGGTAACCGCCTTTTCCAAATCCCACCAAAGATTTTCAATGGGGTTCAAGTCAGGTGACGGTGGTGGCCACTCTAGTATCTTCCATCACTTCTTCTGAAAACAAGCCTTGGTGGACTTTGAGGTATTCTTACGACAATTTTACTGCTGGAAGGTCAAAAAACGCCCAACCTTCAGTTTCCTCACAGATGCCATGACATTTTCTCCCAGGATTTCCTGATACTTGAATTAATCCTTCTTGCCCTCCACACACTGCAGGTTTCCAGTGCCAGAGGAAGTGAAGCAGCCCCAGAGCATCACTGAGCCACCGCCATGCTTCACTGTAGGCAGGGTTTTCTTTTCAGCATGTGTTTCATTCTTCTTCCTCCAGATGTATCGCTGATCCATAGACCTAAAAAGTGTCTATTTTGTTTCATTGCTCCACATAACAGAGTCCCAAAACCTCTTTGGCTTATTTGTATAGTTCCGAGCAAATTGGAGCTGACTTTTCTTGTGGCTTTGGGTCAGTAGTGTTGTACGTCTTGGAGTTCGGGCATAGAACCCTACTATGTTTATTATGTGCCTTACTGTGAAAACGGAAACCTCAGGGCCTGCTGCAACCAAGTCTTACTGCAGGTCTTTTGCAATCTGTCGAGGGTTTCTTACTACTTGCCTCCTCAGGACTCTAGTGGCAGCTGTTGATCGTTTCCTCTTTCTGCCATGTCCAGGTAGTGTAGCCACTGTTCCTTTAACTTTAAACTTTTTTAACTATGCTTAACTGTATCTGTAGGAACATTCAGGGCATTTGCTATAGCTTTATATCCTTTTCCTTGTTTGTGCAAGGCAATGATCTCTTCTGTGAACATTTTGGGCAATTCTCTTAACTTGGCCATATTTCTAACATGCAATGAAACGTCACAGTCAACAGTCCAGATATTTGAGGCCCTCTATCTCAAGCAACTAAATGCAGGGACTGATGCAACTAATGAAGCCCTTGATTGGTTACATCTGGTGTGATGAGACCACACCTGATTTACAAAAGTGTGCTCTCATGAGGGATTCTATTCAGGGGGTTGAATAATTTTGAGACTGCAATTTTTATTAAAAGTAGCATTTTGTGCTGAACTTGGAGAAACCACTTGCAATATTAGTTGTGTTGAGCTATTTAAAATGTTCTTGTTTTATTTATTTTGTAAAGAGCTGCTAGTTTGTATATCTGACTAATAAACCTGATTTGCAGTGGGGGTTGAATTATTCTAATGCAACTGTATCCAACTTGAATAACAGAGAGGCCCATTTTATGTCACAACTAGTCCCCAAATTGTGGAGGTGGCCACGGATTTAGTGCTCTAACAAGTGAACTACTGCAGCCTCCTGCCTTGGTTAACTGATATTTCATAGTTTTTATTTTATTAATCTATTTAATTTTTCACTTTGGATATTGCTGTGCCCTTTTTTAGGATACCACAATTCAACCCATAATTCAAATTGTTTGATACTTCTGGGATATTTTTCTGTCAAGAATCTGGCTGGACTCAAATGCAGACAAAACAGGCACAAACAAACAAAATACTTTATCTCCTTGACTGGAACTAGGGTAAGAGGGAAAATCCTGAAGGGTTGGTCTGTCAACATCTAGCACTGTGTGCAGGGAAATGGCAAGTCTGACACATAACAGAATGAAGGCAAACAACCCAGCAGGCAACAGTTTCCAGTGCTGACTTTATATATGTAGGGGTGGAGTCTTGATTGAAGAGGAGGAGCTTAACGGGAGACAAGTGTGCTGATGACGGCTGGAAGTGCCAGGAGAGAGGGAGAAGAGGGACAGGAACACACAGCATTCAAGCAGACATTACCAAAGAGGGGTTGTGACAGTACCCCCCTCTGGGTGACCCACTGGGCTTGTCCAGGTGACAAACGTCAAACTCCTGGACGAGGATGTAATAGGAAAAACACAGACCTCTATAACTTAGCAAATTAACTTTGCTGATGGCACACAAACTGACTGCATCCTTTATAAGCAACATACAATAAATTTACTGCATGCTGTTACGACTCTATTGCTCTCTGTATTTTTTTAATAGTCCTCTATGCTTCCTTTGTTGCCCTGACCATGCCTTGACAGGACCTGGCACAAGAGGGCAGCCTCAAACATTCCTTAGGGTAATAAAGGACAACATAGGGTAGCCTTGCACATTCCGGAGGGCAATAAACCACAATAAAGGGCAGCCCCACACATCCATTCTTGGTCAGACCTCACAGACTGCTCTGCAGTATGGGTTTGTCCTTTCCTGCAGGAAGCCTAATAAACATCATGGCTGACATCTATTTCAAGACACAGATTCATTTTCAGATTTCCACTCTCGCTCAAGTGAGTTTCTGGACTGAGCATTGGCAGGAGGACAGAAGGACAGGCTAGGCCTAAAGACTAAATCTTCAGCTCCACATCAGTGCACAAAAATGGGCTGAAGGACAGGGAACCTGAGACACGTGACCAGATTTCCTCACTGCAGCAAAGAATTATAGGTGAGAATCTGAAAAAATCAACTTTTTATTTAGTTTATTTGGCAGAGAGTAGTAATTATTAGAAGGAAGGTCGAACAAACCTTTGTATGGGGGAATTAGAAAGTATTCTAATTCTCAGGCAAAATTAGGGGAGGAAAAAAGTCATTTAGACCATGGCTTTAACCAAAATTTACAAAAACCTGGTGAGAGGTTAATAAATATATCAAGAGAAAAAAATTGGCATCCAAAAAATGGACGGGCAATGGCCAAGTGGCAGTAGGAGATAACCACTGGCATGGGAAGAACACTTTTGGATACAGAGGAAGGTAATACCATTCTGATTGAAATCACAGGCTAATTTTTTAGCCTGAATAAATCAAAGAGTAAAACAAAGTAATAGCATAGAAATGGAGAAAAAGGAAACTTGTGTAGGAATGAAAAATAAAGTAAAGGAAAGAGTTGAAAATTAGAAATAAGTCATTTGAGGATTAGATGATAGAGAGATTAAAGATAAATTGTGAATTTTAAAAAAATGTAACTTTCTGAAACTAGTTGAAAGGGGTGAAGTCAGCATAAAGGAACAAAAATAGAGAGATAATGCAGCAGGACACGAAAATCTCACCTATTATTAAATTAATGAGGAAAAGAGAATGGTAGTTTTTAGCCATAGACAACTGGATCAACTAAGAGCACAATTTGAGGGTAATGAAAGGAGAGTGGCCGAGTAGCATTGTTCCAAAGTACAAAAAAAGTGATTCAAGCCAGATTGGAAGGGCTATAGTACATAGAGACAAGAGGCAGAGAGATACGTAAGTATAAAGTAGTTTGACGAGAACAGATGAATCATTTAGACCAACCCCCCCCAAAAAAACCCCACAAAAAACGACAAACTAACACTGTATTTCTCACTCTCCCTAATGTATGCAAATCGCACAACACAATCCATGGGACTTCTGGACCTGGACTCCACTCTATCTCTCCCACACGCTCCCTCAGCAGAAGCACATGGATGAGACATGAACTCATTGGATGAAAGGAAGACATGAGGAAAGCAGAAGAAGGCCCCCTATCTCCTACTATGCCAACATCCCCTGTTGACAATTAGACAGGGCAAGGGAAACCAAAGAGGAAAAACTGAAGTCTTCAGCATTACACCTTGAGACAGGCATGGACAAAAACAGCCCTGAAAATCCATGTGAAGACCCGCACAATGACCCACACCCAGCGGAGGAGCTGCTACCACTTTATCAAATGGTAGAAGTGACTGGGGCCAATGGCCCACTCATGGTATTCAAATGACAAAAGCCTTGACAAAGTATATGACAGAGACAGAGGTGTTCTGTGGGAAGATGGAGGGCCCAAATAAAACAAAAGCAATATGATGCTTGTCATCAGTGTGGTCAAATTGGATATTGGAACAATGACCACCCCTGGAATAAACATCCCATACCTTGTACTCCTTCAGATTCATGAAGAGGGAAGGGGGAGGGGGAGTGGTTGCTAGTGTAGGAGACTCCTGACACACACATACACATACACACAATACTACATGATGATTGGTGAGTCACAACCATTATGCGATTATTATAATGTGATATTGGAATAACCTAAAGCTGAAGTGCCTGAGGTTTCAATGTATTATAAAGCAGGCATACAGATGTCTATAGCATGCACACGCAGTTGGCAAGATACAGGCTGGATAGCATACTTTGTCTTTACAAGTGTCATCTTGTGTTATCTATTGTTGACTCACGTGTGCACATGTGCGCACACATATGCATCACTAAGGCTACAGATGAGCGGATACCTGAATCATTACACTGCATAGTAAATGTTTCTTTACGGCCGAAGAGTTTGAGGCAAGATAAGGAAATGATTCAGAGCAAGTCGAAAGTTTGATCATATTATGTATGTATTCATTGGACAAAGAAAGCTGCTGCCGCCTGTGTTTGTGTCTGCCCTGCTCATGTTTAATTGTTTAGAGCAGCGTTTCCACACATATCTTTGGCTAAACCCGCCGATAAGGAATGGAAAGACCTGGGTTCATGGCTGAAACAAAAAGGACTTCTCGGTATCCGATGTGAAACAAATTTTTGACAAAAGGTCACTGACAGAATGGAATATCGTGTGGGACCTGCAAACTGTTAACGCTGCAGTTCATCCTTGTGCCCCTAAAATTTCAAACTCACATACCATTCTGTTGCTGATTCCATCTGATGCCACTCATTTTTCAATTGTCAATTTGGTAAACACATTTGTACATCGACAATCTAATGATAGGTATTTTATCTGGAACAGCCCAGTGGAAAAAACAAGTTACACTTTTGGTACCACATGGCAGAGGATGGCCATAAAGCCAGTCTGTCAAAACTGCAGTTTCCTAAAACAAGTGTAACATATTCAAGAAAACCTGTTAAAAAGAGCACTTTAAGCGTTTTCTAGGCACAATGTCATATTTTAGGTAAAATATCCCTGACTACTCTCAGGGAGAGGCAACCCTCTCCTCCATGGTCCATGGTAAAAAATATCTGTGCACATGACATGACTGACTTGGACTGAGAACACAGAAAAAGCTTTCATTGACTTGAAGACAGTTTTGCAAACCTCTCCTACACTAGGACTGCCAAAGCCCGACTTAGTTGGTAGATCAGAAGGACAGTTTTATGATCCATTTTGGACGTATTTTGTATGAAACTTGACCCTGTAGCAGCTGGACATCCTCTTGGTCGATGTGCTGTTGCTGCAGTGGAGAAAGTTTCGAGTGCATCATGTGACATTGTGGGTTACAGTGAGCTCACTTTGATAGCTTGGATATGCCTGACATCATCATCAAATGATGTACAGTTCTAATTCTGCTGCTCCTCTCCCAATTGCAGCAGACAGTAATGAACAACTGTTTACAGATCATAGAGAACATCTGCACCTCGAGGCCTAATCTCAAGGATCTGCCACACCTAACAGTCATCTGGCAGCATTTTTAGGTATCATGTTGTTGCCCAAATGTGTCTCTAATGAAATTTGAAGCTCTTCACCAATACCTCTGACCATATAGGGAATGCAGTAGCAAGGGCGGTGGCTTATTCTTATTATATGACTTAAGTTATGATTTGTTTTGTTCTTCTCTGATGCCTGTGTCCCATTTGCTTACATGTCCACACACACCATATCTGGTGCTACACATATGCTAAAGTAGCTAACAGAAGAGATTACATGAGCTAACACAAGATGTGTATGGCTATTAATGCAGCATGGTACACTAGTGGCTTATTGTTGATGTCTTTACTATGTTGTACCTGCACCACTAGCCAGTGCTGTACTGTCTGGGTCATAATGACTTGTATGTAGCTCACGAGGGAGAAAGATACTTCAGTAAACAAACTCAGATCAAGCCATAAACACATGTTCAGCTGTCCTTCGACTTAACCAGTTACTCTAAAGTAAAACCCATAAGGATGATATTCATTGGTGACAAGGATACTCTTTAGTTTACCTGCATTGTTTCAACAAGTCATGCAGGACATCATTTACCAGGCTCTAGAAAATTGTCGGGCATTGGTTTCCCCAAGTGGCATCACCAAATATTCAAAATGACCCAGGGGTTTGTTAAAAGCCATCTTCCATTGGCCCCCTTTATGGATCCAGGCCAGATAGTAAGTGGAGGTCAAGTTTGGTGAATGCTCCAGCTCCTCGGAGAAACTCAAAAGCAGAGTTCATGAGAGGCAGGGGATTCTTGGTCCTTACTGTAATGTTATTGAGTCCTCGGAGGTCAAAACATGGACGAAGTTTTGTCCTTCTTTCCCACAAAGAAGAAATCAGCACCAAGGAGAGACACAGATGGATGGATGATTTCGGCAGCCAATAAGACTTTGATCTAACCCTCCGTAACCTCCCATTTAGACTTGGAGAGGCTATAGAGACGACTGCTGGGACGGGGCACAATGGCAATCAGGTCTATTGAACATTCATAGGGGTCATAAGGAAGCAAAGAGAGAGCTCGCCATGTACTGAACACTGCCTGAAGGTCATGATTTTCTTGATTCATGCTCAATATTCCAGGTATGGAAATCACAAAAAGAGGTGAATCAGTTCAACTGGATCAGAAGTTTATTCAGAAACATTTCATCACTCACAAGGTGACTTCTTCAGTCTGAGGTGAAAACAAAAATTCTGCCCCTTATAATCAAGAATCAAGACATTCTGATCCGGTTGAACTGATTCACCTCTTTTTGTGGTTGTGGTTGTCAGGTGGAACCAGGGACAGGTTGCAGGTCCCAGGGCAGTTTACATGACTGGGGACAGACTGAGCCATGGTAGATTGAAGATGTGTGGCATGAAAAGGGGAACTCCAACAAATAATTTTACTGAAGGCCCAATCAATGCGGGAGTTATGTTTTCTTTTGGCTATTTTTTTCTCCTTTTTTTCTTTTCATTTTTTCCCCTTTTTCCCACCCAAATTCCTCAAGCTACCTACAGCTGGGTCAGTCACTTTGATACCCCTCTAGAACATCGACAGAAAGGAGGAAGCCATAACACGTGTCTCCTCCAAGTCACATGACACTGAGCCCTAACTATTTCACACATCGCGGTCTCGCGAGGAAGCCCAGTGCTTTGCCACTCATTCAAGGATGAGGATGTTCAGATCCTTGATAGGGAGGAATGCTGGTTTGAAGGGGGTTTCAAAGAGGGCATTTATGTTAAGAGGGAACGACCATCGTCAAACTGGGTTGGTGGGCTGAGAGTACATCTGTCATCTTCGTACGATACCATGATTGCAAATATTCCCCAATCCTCTATGAATACTACCCATTTACCATTGATAGTGCAATAAATGACCAACTTGCATATGAATCCAGCCTTTTGTTGTGTGGCATTACTATATTCTTTATAAGGGCGGGAATGCTTGCAGTCAGCTCAGAGAGAAGATTTTACCTTTTTGAGTGACGAAACATTTCTGAATAAACTTCTGATCCAGTTGAACCAATTCACCTTTTTTTATTGCTTGAATTTATTGACTGCTTCCCTCCTGGCGAGAGGGTGCCAAAGAAATCGGGCTTGGGCCTGCCTGGGGTGAAGGAATAGCTTGCAGCTTACCCATCAAATACACAGCCAGCTGTTACCCATCCTCATAACGCCCCAAGAACCATTAAAATGGTTGAAATACTAGTATAATTCCCTTTTTTTAAATTGAATCACATAATAATAACAATAATTATTCCCTTATCAGTGCCGCAAGGGGAAAATTGGATTTCTCTGCGTTTTTAACCCAACCTATTGTATTGGAGCAGTGAGCTGCCAACATAGGGCACTCGGGGAGTAGTTAGGGGTTAAGTGTCTTGCTCAAGGACACTTTAACATGCTATATACAGTACTGGGGATCAACACTTCAACCTTCTGATTGCCAGACGACCACTCTACCCACTGAGCTATGCCGCCACCTAATTATTTCCAGTTTTTTTTCCACTTATTCTGTTTTATTTATTTATTCATTTTTGCTTGTTCATGTTTGTATTTAACCTACTGTAATGTAGTTTGTTTATGAGTAGGGTCTGTGAGACGGTATAGAACTAGATAGAGCAGAGCAAGATAAATTCAATGGATGAATTAGACTTTGGGATGTTAAAATGTTAGAATATGTGTTACAGAATTTTTAATTATAATGTACAGTTTGATTTGTTTTCCTTGAAGAAACAATACAAAAAAGTCTTGATGCATGCTCAATAATCCAGGTAGGGAAATATTTATATGCATACATATATACATACATACACATATACATACGTAAATATATATACGTAAATATATATATAAAACCCCCTTTTTTCCCACCTGAATTCCCTGAGTGGCCTACTGCTGGGTCAGTCTCTTGGATACCCCTCTAAAATGGTGACAGGAAGGAGGAAGCTGTAGCATGTGAGTCCTCCGAGTCACGTGATGACTAGCCCTCGCTATTTCACACATTGTGGTCTTGTGGGGAAAGCACAGTGCTTGGCCATCAGAGGAGAACAAAGCAGAGTACTCTCCATTCACTTAACCGTGGGCACCCGGACGACCCAGAGGGGGATACTGGCGAACCCAGAATACTTTATCCAACCTAAAACTCTATACCCATGTGAAAATCAGCCAAATTATAACCCACTTACTATGG